>CAWUFW010010829.1:461232-662757 GCA_963921515.1 Calotriton arnoldi | reverse complement strand
AGGTGGTGGCGGAGGGGAGCTGCTGTCCCTGGCTGTGACCTCACCGCCACCACCAGCTGGCCCATGAGGTCCACGAGTTGGCCCATACGGGCGTCCATGGACCTCAGCACCCCCAGCACCTCACGCGTGTCTGAAGCAGACCGGACCCATTGTCCTTGGGCCTCTTCATAGGCCCCAAGGACTCTGGCCATTTGAGGCAGGGCATGGCTCCCAGGGAGGCTGGCGTTTCCCTGACCCTGCTCCTCCTACCAGTCCTGCTGCCACCGGCCTGCCCACTAGCCACATTGCTCACCACGGTCCTCGCTGTGGCTCCCAGGGTGGATCCAGTCGGCCGGGCCACCACCTGCGCTGGGGCTGGTGCCAGCGAAGACGTGGTGGTGGTGGCGGCGGTGGTGGTCGGTGCGGCGATGGTGGCGGTTGCGGCAGTGGTAGTGGCCACAATGACCGTGGGTGTGGCCGCAACGACAGTGGCAGCAGGGGGCTGGGAATGTTCAGCAGCCCTGGATGATGGGTTGGTGGGTAGGAGGGGTCCTGGGGAGCGGCTGGGCCCTGCCACACCAGATGGGCCTGCTTGGTGGTCCGTGTCCGAAGAGGAGGACAGATCCTCCAGATCCGTGTGTCCTCGTTGGGGGCTTGTAGGCTGGCTGTGCTGGCTGCTGGCTCCATCCCCAGCATCCAGCAGTTCGTCACCTGTGGAGAGAATGAGATTTGTTATTGTGTTGCACCTGGCGAAGTATGTATTTGTCGTCTGACATTAACAGTTCGTGCAATCTCGTACATGGGTTTCCCGGAGGCGTGTGTGTGGCTGTAGCATCTGTAGTTGTGTGTGCTTGGCAATGGGACTGTGTGCTGTGCACATGTGGCATGGGACGGATTGGCCATGCCGATGGGTGTGTTGCTGTGCCCCTACTTATTGTGACTCTGGTGTATGCGGGCTCCTGGCCCATCCTGGGTCTGGTTTGTACTTTGCTTTTGGTGTTCAGATGGGACGCTTAGGAACGCATATGGCAACATGGGGGCCATGCCCCAGATTCGCATTTGGGAGGGAATATGCTTTTGGGGTTCAAATGGAATGCTTAGGAACGCATATGGCAACATGGGGGCCATGCCCCAGATTCGCATTTGGGAGGGAATATGCTTTTGGGGTTCAAATGGAACGCTTAGGAACGCATATGGCAACATGGGGGCCATGCCCCAGATTCGCATTTGGGAGGGAATATGCTTTTGGGGTTCAAATGGAACGCTTAGGAACGCATATGGCAACATGGGGGCCATGCCCCAGATTCGCATTTGGGAGGGAATATGCTTTTGGGGTTCAAATGGAACGCTTAGGAACGCATATGGCAACATGGGGGCCATGCCCCAGATTCGCATTTGGGAGGGAATATGCTTTTGGGGTTCAAATGGAACGCTTAGGAACGCATATGGCAACATGGGGGCCATGCCCCAGATTCGCATTTGGGAGGGAATATGCTTTTGGGGTACATGCTGTGAGCCATGGGTGCCGAACGTGACATGTGTTGTGGCAGCATGACAGTGCATGGTTTGAGGTGTGTGCATGCTTGACATGGCCTGCATATTTGCTGTCTGTTGTGATTACTGGACATGGCATTGGACGCATCATTATGAGTGAGTGATGGTTGTGTGCCAGCTAACGTATTGCAGTTGTCCCATCTCCTTGGTGTGCGTGCTGCCCTGTGCCATGTGCATCACTGCAGTGCTCGGGGGGTGTGGCCCATGTTGTGTGTTGTTGCTCACAGTGTGTCGTGCGCTTCATTGACTTCTGGCACATGGTTGGTCATGGGCATGTATCTTAGCGTGACTGCTGTATGTGTGGCAGCTGTGCGGATGACATGCCTTTCATGAGACTGGGGCTGACGGATGGGATGGATGGTATGTTGTATGTGCATGGTGTGTCTGTGTGTTTGATGGGTTCAGTGGTGTTCGTGTGCATTTATGTTGTTCCGCTCTGTTGCGTCTAGTGTTGTTTGTCTTACATAGGCGTAGTTGTGGGGTGTGTGGTTGACAGGCAGTAGGGGCTACATGGACAGGACTTCAATGGTGTTTCGGTTGTGTGTGATGAGTTGCACAGTGGCTGCCGTGTGGTACTATATTCAGTGTGGCTTGTGCATGCAGACGTGGCTCCTTGGGTGTTGCTATGTCTGTGATGGGTCATGTGGGGTGTGAGTCTGTTGTTCATGTCCGTGTGCATATTGTTCACTTGTTCGTGACGGTGGGCGGTGCTGCGTGTTCGTCTGCTATGTGTTGGTCGTGTTCCGGTCCTCATGCCTCCAGTAATCCAGCCCTGTCCAGTTTCCCACCTGCAAGTTGTTCGTGCGTGCACTGTACTGGATGCCACATGGCTCTAAGCGGGGGTGCTCCATGTTGCAGGTCTGTGGGGGTGGGGGGTGTTGTGGGTCGTGGGGGTGGCTGGACACCCACTGACACCGATTGCTGTGGACCGTGATGTCTGCCTTTCGGCTGTCGTTGTGCACTGCGGTGGCTGACACGTGGCTGTGGGGTGTGGGGGATGCTCCTCCTTGCTGTGCTGTGGGACTAGGGGCCTGGTGTGTGTTGTACTTGGGCTGTCCACCGTCCCACCCACTGCACTTTGTGTTCCTGCCACTTACCTGTTACTTGTCGGTTAGTGCAGCTGTGGCGGACACATGGGTGTGGTGGGTGCTCGTTGTGGCGCTTCTGGCATATTTGGGGACCTGTTGGTGGTTACGTGGCTGGCTGAGTGTACACATGTCCCCACGTATCTTACAGTTGTTCGGTTTGGGCTGTGTGTGGTGGTGTCTGTTGCATGTGTGTGTGATGTGTTGTGTATTGTGTGCTGGACATGGGGGTGTTTGTCCCTGGGAGCTGTGGCATGGTGGTAGTGCATGTGAGTACATAGCGGTGTGCTGGTATACATTAGTTTGTACTTACCAGCCTCCACTCCCCCTGCTAATCCGGCGAGGATCTCCGGATGTATTATGACTCGCACCTTCTCCTCCCACGCTTTGAAGGTCTTGAAGAGCGCGGGATTCCCTCCGCCAGTGACGGCAGCCAGCTCTCTGTTTTTGCCCTCCTTCTTCTTGACCAGGCTCTTGACGTCATTCCAACGTTTGTTTATTTCTCCTCTGTTCCTGGGCAGGGTCCCGACTGCATTGACCTGGTCTACGATCCGGTTCCACATTCTGTTTCTGGTGGCTAGTGGTGTGTGCTGGACCATGTTCCCATAGATTTGTGGGTACACCTTGATGATCTCGTCGACCATGACCGTCAGCTCAATGGGCGTGAACTTGGGCATTCTTTGTGGTGCCATGGTGTTTGTGGTGCTGGTGCAGTGTGTGTTGTGTAATGTGCAGGGGGTTTGTGGTGCAGGTGTTTGGTGGTGGTGGTGGTGGTGGTGGTGGTTGTGATGTGTGTGTTTCTGTGGTGTGCTGCTGTCCTTGCTGTGTCACTGTGTCCTCTCCTCTCCTCTCTGGTTTGCAATGTTGCAAGGGGTTGTGGTCTGTGGGAGTGCTGCTTTTGTACTTACCTATGTGGGTGTGTCCTCATGGTCTGTTGTTTTCAGGTGTGTTGTGTCTGGGGTTCTGGCCTTTGTAGTTTTTGTTTGTCCGGGGGGTGTTTTCGGGATGTGTACTGTGCTTGTGTATTTGTGCGTGCCTTGCTGTGTGGACTTGTTGGCCATGTTGTGTGCTATTGGTTTTGTGAGCGGATGGTTTCTGTGCAGGTACGTGGGCGCCATGGCTTCTGCCGTGTCGATTCTCATCGGCGTTGTTTGCGCTGGCGGGCGGTATATTTGTAGTTTTCCCGCGCTCATGGCGGTGCGATCGTAATTTCACGTGCGGTGTGTCGACCGTGAGGGCGGGCGGTTTTGTGTTGTCGTGCGTGTTTCCGTCCGTGGCGGGCGGTTTGACTCCGACTCGGACGTTGGCGGGCGGTATTTTGTGTGATTTTTCGCCGATGGCGGTTTTCGGTTTGTGTAATCGTAATGGCGTGGTCGGTGTTCAGACGGTGTGTGCAGGCGGATTTTTGCCGCTTTCATGCCTGGCGGATTTTTTACGCCGGGTATCGTAATGGGCCCCTTAGCTATTTATTTAATATTATATAATGGTTTAAAAATTACTGTTGCATTCTAATAAAATACTTTAAAATATACCTGTTTTTTTATATTTATTATCTGTTTTTATATGATGTAAAATTATAATAATAAATATTATGAATTAATAATATTTAATATTATAATTATAAAAATTTATATATGTCAAACAACAATTACTAAAAATTGTATTAATGTTATTTTTGTTTAAAAACATATGTGAATTGTAAATAAAATAAACAACTGTTATTAAATGTAATAATTATTAATATTAATAGTTTATTATTAATATTAATAATTAAAATATATTTAGTTTGTATAACAAAATTAAACTATGTTATTGTTATGTGAAATGTATTGTAGAAATATTTACAGTATATAATGTCAATAAATACTTAACAAATTTTGTAACAGTAATATTAAAAATGACAAACAATATTTAGTACTTATTAAAAAATATATACTAATGTACAAAATGTCCTTTAAAAAAATTGATATGCTATATTTGTAAAATATATACATTCTGAAATATAATTCTTTTCAATATTAAATGTTTTTTGAATAATTTACTTGTTAAAATATACATACTGATAAAATCTATTTTCTCTGTAATAAATACACTCTCCTGCAAATATATATATTTTGTGATTTTTTTCTAATGTTTAATAAAAAATAACATTTTGGATTTAGCTGTCATTTCTATGTTTTATATAATAAAATTTGTTAATAAAAATGAGATGTCTATTTTTTTGACTACCTTTTATTTGCTATCACTTTTAATGTACATAATTAAATGTTTTGTAATAATTTATTTTATTTAAAGTACATAATTTAAATTAAATAATATATATGATATATCTGTTCTTGTTTTACATATAACTAAATATGTTTTAGCTAATTTTACCTTTAATAATATTATTATAGTATATTTAAAAAATACTCACCTAAATTATGCTTACAACTCCACTCAACATAAATACTCAATAATATTTTTTATTTAATAAGCTTATTTTACTGTTCCCACTACACTCTGGGGTCGATTCCGATCTCGGCCGGAAGCGCACCTAACAGTATTCGTCCGGAAAAATACAAGCCGAACGCGTGTTTCCCGACCGATTCGAACACTCGTCCGAACGAACAAGTACGATGCGCATAACAGCCCAGATTCCGAGCGAGCCATACTCACCCATTTCAGCTCCTGTTCCCCGCCCGAGCCGGATCCGTAAACGCCGATTCGAGTCGCACGGAACCAAATACACAGCACCTTCTGGCCGGACTAGTACGATGCGCCTTCCGTACGCGCCGAACCCGTCGCTACGTCCGGCACGGTTGAGCATCCGGGAGAGACGTTCTAAGCTCCGATTCGCGCCACAAGAAGATCCACGGCTACGAGACGAACAAGCCAGCGACGAGTACGAGTCGAAGTCGAAACCTGAGCGAGACGACCCAACCATGAATCCCATCGCGCAGGTCCTACCTATACTCTACATCTATTACCGGGACCGGCACGGACGCGTACGGCGCAGACGGTAAGTCAAACACCAACAACACAAACAAACGGCACGTACCCGAAATATGTCACACACACATAGGGATGCACAAATGACGTACACCAGCAACAGCATAACCATAGGGGTGGGATGGCCATCACCAATGCCATACACACCTATAGGGGATGGATGCCTACCACTACCACCACCCCTACTCAGGGGGCCTGGATGCCTGTCACTACTACCATCCCCACTCATAGGGGGATGGATGCCTACCACCACCACCACCCCTACTCAGGGGGCCTGGATGCCTGTCACTACTACCATCCCCACCCTTAGGGGATGGATGCCTGCCACTACCACCACCCCTACTCAGGGGGCCTGGATGCCTGTCACTACTACCATCCCCACTCATAGGGGATAGATGCCTACCACCACCACCACCCCTACTCAGGGGGCCTGGATGCCTGTCACTACTACCATCCCCACCCTTAGGGGGATGGAAGCCTGCCACTACCACCACCCCTACTCAGGGTGGCCTGGATGCCTGTCACTACTACCATCCCCACTCATGGGGGGATGGATGCCTACCACTACCACCACCCCTACTCAGGGGGCCTGGATGCCTGTCACTACTACCATCCCCACCCTTAGGGGCCTGGATGCCTACCACTACCACCACCCCTACTCAGGGGGCCTGGATGCCTACCACTACCACCACGCCTACTCATGGGGGCCTGGATGCCTGTCACTACTACCATCCCCACTCATAGGGGGATGGATGCCTACCACCACCACCACCCCTACTCAGGGGGCCTGGATGCCTGTCACTACTACCATCCCCACCCTTAGGGGGATGGTTGCCTGCCACTACCACCACCCCTACTCAGGGGGCCTGGATGCCTGTCACTACTACCATCCCCACTCATGGGGGGATGGATGCCTACCACTACCACCACCCCTACTCAGGGGGCCTGGATGCCTACCACTACGACCACCCCTACTCAGGGGGCCTGGATGCCTGTCACTACTACCATCCCCACCCTTAGGGGCCTGGATGCCTACCACTACCACCACCCCTACTCATGGGGGCCTGGATGCCTGTCACTACTACCATCCCCACTCATAGGGGGATGGATGCCTACCACCACCACCACCCCTACTCAGGGGGGCTTGGATGCCTGTCACTACTACCATCCCCACCCTTAGGGGGATGGATGCCTGCCACTACCACCACCCCTACTCAGGGGGGCCTGGATGCCTGTCACTACTACGATCCCAACTCATGGGGGGATGGATGCCTACCACTACCACCACCCCTACTCAGGGGGGCCTGGATGCCTACCACTATGACCACCCCTACTCAGGGGGCCTGGATGCCTGTCACTACTACCATCCCCACCCTTAGGGGCCTGGATGCCTACCACTACCACCACCCCTACTGAGGGGGCATGGATGCCTGTCACTACTACCATCCCCACTCATAGGGGCTGGATGCCTACCACTACCACCACCCCTACTCATGGGGGCTGGTTGCCTGCCACTACCACCACCCTTACTCATGGGGGCCTGGATGCCTGTCACTACTACCATCCCCACTCATAGGGGGATGGATGCCTACCACCACCACCACCACCCCTACTCATGGGGGCCTGGATGCCTACCACTACCACCACCCTTACTCATGGGGGCCTGGATGCCTACCACTACCACCACCCCTACTCAGGGGGCCTGGATGCCTGTCACTACTACCATCCCCACTCATAGGGGGCTATATGCCTGCCACTACCACCACCCCTACTCTGGGGGCCTGGATGCCTGTCACTACTACCATCCCCACTCATGGGGGGATGGATGCCTACCACTACCACCACCCCTACTCAGGGGGCCTGGATACCTACCACTACCACCACCCCTACTCAGGGGGCCTGGATGCCTGTTACTACTACCATCCCCACCCTTAGGGGCCTGGATGCCTACCACTACCACCACCCCTACTCAGGGGGCCTGGATGCCTACCACCACCACCACCCCTACTCATGGGGGCCAGGATGCCTACCACCACCACCACCCCTACTCATGGGGCCCTGGATGCCTAGCACTACCACCACCCCTACTCATGGGGGCCTGGATGCCTGCCACTACCACCACCCCTACTCAGGGGGCCTGGATGCCTGTCACTACTACCATCCCCACTCATAGGGGGCTGGATGCCTACCACTACCACCACCCCTACTCATGGGGACCTGGATGCCTGTCACTACTACCATCCCCACTCATAGGGGGATGGATGCCTACCACCACCACCACCACCCCTACTCAGGGGGCCTGGATGCCTGTCACTACTACCATCCCCACTCATAGGGGGATGGATGCCTACCACCACCACCACCCCTACTCATGGGGGCCTGGATGCCTACCACTACCACCACCCCTACTAATGGGGGCCTGGATGCCTGTCACTACTACCATCCCCCTCAGAGGGCCTGGATGCCTGTCACTACTACCATCCCCTCTCATAGGGGGATGGATGCCTACCACCACCCCTACTCATGGGGGCCTGGATGCCTACCACTACCACCACCCCTACTCATGGGGGCCTGGATGCCTGCCACTACCACCACCCCTACTCAGGGGGCCTGGATGCCTGTCACTACTACCATCCCCACTCATAGGGGCTGGATGCCTACCACTACCACCACCCCTACTCATGGGGGCTGGATGCCTGCCACTACCACCACCCCTACTCATGGGGGCCTGGATGCCTGTCACTACTACCATCCCCACTCATAGGGGGATGGATGCCTACCACCACCACCACCCCTACTCATGGGGGCCTGGATGCCTACCACTACCACCACCCCTACTCATGGGGGCCTGGATGCCTGCCACCACCACCACCCCTACTCATAGGACGGGTAATGCATGACACAACCAGCATACTCCCACATAAGGAATGTCTGAAAATTACATCCCCCAACACTATGACAAGCGTGTGTAGTCTGTGTCAAATGCCTACAACACTGAACATGACATTGAACATACAATGTGACCCCCATCACATGGGTCACACATAAATGTGTGTGGCCTCCACAATGCAAGCCGACCTGGATGCCTGTCACTACTACCATCCCCACTCATAGGGGGCTGGATGCCTACCACTACCACCACCCCTACTCATGGGGGGCTGGATGCCTGCCACTACCACCACCCCTACTCATGGGGGCCTGGATGCCTGTCACTACTACCATCCCCACTCATAGGGGGATGGATGCCTACCACCACCACCACCCCTACTCATGGGGGCCTGGATGCCTACCACTACCACCACCCCTACTCATGGGGGCCTGGATGCCTGCCACTACCACCACCCCTACTCAGGGGGCCTGGATGCCTGTCACTACTACCATCCCCACTCATAGGGGGCTATATGCCTGCCACTACCACCACCCCTACTCTGGGGGCCTGGATGCCTGTCACTACTACCATCCCCTCTAATGGGGGATGGATGCCTACCACTACCACCACCCCTACTCAGGGGGCCTGGATACCTACCACTACCACCACCCCTACTCAGGGGGCCTGGATGCCTGTTACTACTACCATCCCCACCCTTAGGGGCCTGGATGCCTACCACTACCACCACCCCTACTCAGGGGGCCTGGATGCCTACCACCACCACCACCCCTACTCATGGGGGCCTGGATGCCAACCACCACCACCACCCCTACTCATGGGGGCCTGGATGCCTAGCACTACCACCACCCCTACTCATGGGGGCCTGGATGCCTGCCACTACCACCACCCCTACTCAGGGGGCCTGGATGCCTGTCACTACTACCATCCCCACTCATAGGGGCTGGATGCCTACCACTACCACCACCCCTACTCATGGGGGCCTGGATGCCTGTCACTACTACCATCCCCACTCATAGGGGGATGGATGCCTACCACCACCACCACCACCCCTACTCAGGGGGCCTGGATGCCTGTCACTACTACCATCCCCACTCATAGGGGGCCTGGATGCCTGTCACTACTACCATCCCCACTCATAGGGGGATGGATGCCTACCACCACCACCACCCCTACTCATGGGGGCCTGGATGCCTACCACTACCACCACCCCTACTAATGGGGGGCTGGATGCCTGTCACTACTACCATCCCCACTCATAGGGGGATGGATGCCTACCACCACCACCACCCCAACTCAGGGGGACTGGATGCCTGTCACTACTACCATCCCCACTCAGAGGGCCTGGATGCCTGTCACTACTACCATCCCCACTCATAGGGGGATGGATGCCTACCACCACCACCACCCCTACTCATGGGGGCCTGGATGCCTACCACTACCACCACCCCTACTCATGGGGGCCTGGATGCCTGCCACTACCACCACCCCTACTCAGGGGGCCTGGATGCCTGTTACTACTACCATCCCCACTCATAGGGGGCTGGATGCCTACCACTACCACCACCCCTACTCATGGGGAGCTGGATGCCTGCCACTACCACCACCCCTACTCATGGGGGCCTGGATGCCTGTCACTACTACCATCCCCACTCATAGGGGGATGGATGCCTACCACCACCACCACCCCTACTCATGGGGGCCTGGATGCCTACCACTACCACCACCCCTACTCATGGGGGCCTGGATGCCTGCCACCACCACCACCCCTACTCATAGGACGGGTAATGCATGACACAACCAGCATACTCCCACATAAGGAATGTCTGAAAATTACATCCCCCCAACACTATGACAAGCGTGTGTAGTCTGTGTCAAATGCCTACAACATTGAACATGACATTGAACATACAATGTGACCCCCATCACATGTGTCACACATAAATGTGTATGGCCTCCACAATGCAAGCCGACCATGACCACTGTGGCAATGGGTTCGAACACCCCATCACCACAGTGACCAAAAGGTAAGTGTGGGGTCCATAGCTGATGCACATTTTGAACAGTGTGGCAATGGGGCCTAAAGACCCATCATCACAGTGACCAAAAGGTAAGTGTGGGGTCCATAGCTGATGCACATTTTGAACAGTGTGGCAATGGGGCCTAAAGCCCCATCACCACAGTGACCAAAAGGTAAGTGTGGGGTCCATAGCTGAAGCACATTTTGAACAGTGTGGCAATGGGGCCTAAAGCCCCATCACCACAGTGACCAAAAGGTAAGTGTGGGGTCCATAGCTGAAGCACATTTTGAACAGTGTTTGTAGTCATGGTAAAAGCTGCCAAAGCCAAACTGCATGGATGATTCCTGGTCACACAACAACAAACACATCTGTGGCATAGTAGTGCTTGTGTCCCATAGCAACATAGATTGGGTGAGGCAAACAGTGCAGTGCCAATGAAACATCGTTTTGGCCATGTGCAGACAAACATCACCCATGGGGGCTCACATTGTCAACATTCACAAAAATCACAATTACATAAGTGACCATCATAATGCAGACCCACATATCTGCACCAATGGACACACAAATGTAGATATCCTATGGAGACTGTAGATGTCAGGTGAACAAATACCATACCATGGCAGCAATGGGACATACAAACCATGATTATTGTGCTGACTGATGACCTAGGAGTCCCAGGGACAGCAGGGGAAAGCCACCAAACAACATACAGCCAATGGCACACTCAAGATATGCCAATGCTGTGGTGCAAATGCACAAACACAAACAGGCAGACTCACACTCCATATCAAACACAACAGGTGATGGGGGTGTGTGCCAGTGTCCCCAGGCAACCACACAACACATGAGGAGGCCTGAATTCCAAATACACAGATGTGTATACAGTGCCATACAAAAGTAACTCATGGATCGGATTCCCTATGTGGGCAAACAGGCATTGTTAGATGAGAGGGAGCCCAAATTACACATGTCACACAAGCTTGGAGGAACAGCAACTAACACAGCAAGAGACAGACCCACCACAGCACTACCCCCAGGGACCCCACATTGTGGTGACACTAGCCTGCATGATAATCCCACTGTGATGACAAAGGTAGATGTCATTCACACTGTGAACCACAGCCATGTGTCCTGAGCAACAAACTACCATCACACCTACACAAGCACAAATCAATCAAAACGGCCTGCCAGCCAAGGCCAATATGGAGGTAGGGGTCTAGCCGTGCAACAACTCACATTTGCACACACTCAACACCACACACCTTGATCTCCACCAATATGCAGCAGTGAAGCTCACATGGACTGGTGACATTGCACATGCACCCATGACAATCCCAGGGGTGGTGGGAACTAAGGTGCAGAAACCCATCACACATGGCCAGTCAACAAGACTCGTGAATGTCTGACACACTGCACAGTACGCAGTACATGGGCATGACGTGAAATCCACCCCAATCAATGGGATCCCGGCCATAGTCACACACCAATGAAGAAGCCAAGGTGACCCACAAAGAACACACGTAGACAACTTCCAACATTGCAGCTCTGACCCTGAGGAGAGGCAGCAGTCACACACACAACGTGTCACAATCACTGAAAGCTAGCAGAAACTGTAAATTACATGACCTGTGTAACCAACAAGTGCCAAGGGGAATGCTGACTGTGTCCCATCTGCGTTTGCCCACATCCCCAGCCCTGACAACAAAGACAACTAGGGATGACAACCTGATGAACATTAGTTTGCCATGCACCCACATCCCGGAGAAACCAGGTCCAAGATGCTGGATGAACACAGAACAACTCAGCAAGCATCACAAACAGGAACATCCGTAGGGACACAGCCTGTGTAGGTAAAGGGAAGGGAACACGCACAGACATGCTTACACAACACACAACACGGGCCCAGGCAATGTCACGGGATTACACACTGCCATGAGGGCACTCCACTCCTGTGGAAGGTCCGCTGTGCCAAACCTTGTCTGTGCACGACTCAAACATGTCAGCAGAACACTCGGTCAGTGAGTCAACAACTACAACACACTGAAGGCTCTGCTCACATCAGCCTGGGTACGGGAGTGTCACGTCAGTCATCTGCATACACCCAAAACACGTGTCAAGCAAGTTGCACTGTATACACAGATGAGTCCTTCAACATTGATGTTCTAAACTGCATGTCCAGTGGAGATGGGCACACAGTCAGGGAAATAGAAACATTGAACAGTGGTAAGCCCACCAGATGTGCATCAGTGTAAGACAAAGATGTTAATTAACAAATGCAAAACGTACATCCCTGTGTCAAATGCTGAACATTACACCCTCAGACTGCAGCAAAGGATGCTATAGATCCAGACTACATCAGGACACATATCCCATGGACCACATGGAGTCCATCACAGCAACACTTCATTTACCTGATCTGAACACTATTACAACTGCAAATGCATGATGATACTCATCTATATCATGTACATCAAAAGAAAAGCCACAAGTAAACAAAAAGAGGCTTTATTCAGCAAATGTCAAACTAAAATATTAAGTCCAAAATAAACTAAGGCCAATGGCCAGTCCAAATACACAGTCCCAACAGGGTGATATGTGACAACTTGTCACCCACTGCTTGCCTGCACTGGTACGGACAGGGGACATCCCCTTGGAGGGGCATACAAGGGGCAGGCCAGGCACCGCAGGGACAGGATCAGGGGATGCCAGAGTGAGGCAGTGAAGGGGTGGTGGGTGCAGGAGTGTCACCGTCAACTGCAGTGGAGGTGTCTGACTCAGGGGGCCGGCACCACTGTAGGGCACAAGTCAGATGGTGTGGGTGCTGCAACCACTGCAGTGGGCCGGTCAGATGGAGTGGACTGGGTCCCCACTGCAGTGCCTGAGTCAGACGGGGTGGTTGTGGACTCCACTGCAGTGCATAACTCCAAGGGAGTGGAAGGGGGGCAGATGAGGTGGGCAGGACAGAGGGGGGACCCGGTCTCCACACCAGTGGCACAAACAGGCAGAGCATCTGGTTTGGGGGTGGAAGAGCAAGTGGCAGGGGGAGGGCCTAAGCAGTTTGGGGATGCGGTATCGGTGTGTGGGGGAACCTGGGGCAGGGTGTGGCGGTGGAGCCTGTGGAGTGGTGGCCTGGGGGATGGAGGAGAGAGACTGGGTGGTGGAGCTGCGTGGTGGTGGTGGTGGGGTCTTGCCCTTCCTGGTCCGGGGGGACTTCCGAATGGGGTCCTCAGTCTGCCTGCGCCTGGGGGACGGTGTCCGGGGGTGAGGGGCACTCCCCTCTGTGTGGGTGGACTTCCTCTTCCCCCGGTATGCTGGATCAGCAGGATCGGAGGGGAAGAGGCCGAGGTCACAGAGGAAGAGCTGCTGTGTAGGTGGGGTTGCAGGTGAGGCAAGGGAAGGGGTCTTGGAGGGAGAGGATTTGGAGGACTGCGGAGTGACTGTGGATGCCTGTGTGTGTGTCAGTTCCCCATCCCCTGTGTGTGTGGTATCAGTCCCCTGAGGATGCTTGTGTGCACGTCTTGCCTTTCTTTTGGGTGTGTCTGTGCTGCTCGTGTCTGTGTGTTTGGGTGATTGTGCAGGTGTGCATGTGCTTTGGACAGGTAGGGTGCCAGGAAGTGTGGATGGGGCAGAGGTAGGAGGGGTGAGGGACTGTTGGAGGAGGGACACTGCTGCCGTCAGGGAGGAGTCCATGGACTTATTGCTTCTCTGTAGGGCAGTCATACCCGTCGAGATGCCCTCCATGAACGACACCAGCTGTGTCAACAGAGTGGTGTGTGCATGGAGGACACTCAGGATTGCTGTCTGCCCTACATGGAGCTGCCGAAGTAGGTACACAGACTCCTCACTCAGGGCAGCAGGGGTCACAGGGGCAGGGGTGCGGTGCCTGGCACAAAGGAGACACGCTCCCGAACACGGGAGCCTCCACGGACCTCTTGAGTCAGAGCCAATGGGAGGGCGGTGGTGGTGGTGGCGGGGCCAGACAGACTAGCTGGGGTGTGGTGGCTGCTGACACCCGCCTCCACAAGGGAGTCATCCTCCGAGCTGCTGTGGTCCTCAGCTGAGGTGGATGGTGCTGAGGACTCCTCGGTGTGGCTCCCCTCGCCCTCCGTGCCACTGGGTCCCTCCGACCACTCGTCGGCTGCTGACCCAGTCTGGCTCTGCAGCTCCTCCTGGTCCATGGAGCTGTCCCCTCCTGTGGTCGTGGATGTATCTGCAAACAATTAGGGAAACAGACAAACATCAGTCACCTGCACTGACCGCACACACCACAGTAAGTACAGCACATTACAGAGCAAGCCCTGGCATCCTTAGTTGAACAATGCCAAAAGTCCTCACACAGATTCGGAGAAGCCAATTGCTAGTCTGATGGTCAACCATGGAACTCACACCCCTCCTGCCCTTGCACCCATCTGTCTGGTGCCTGTCTGATGGTAATACCCCAGTGTGGACACATGCACCACCTACACAGTTGTTGGACATTGCAGAGAACACGGTGAAGTATGTGAACATGCACACATCACGTCTCTTGCCACTGAGTCAGTACAGGTGTCCGGATAAAGGGATGGCCAGAGTCTAAATAGAAATGCATGTGATGCATACCAGCACCAGACATCATGATGCACCCATGTCCGGATAGTCAATGCCACAATGGGGTGCATGTTGCACATGTCACTCCCCTGCAGGATCACTCTTAGGAAGTTTAATGCCATGACACAGGCATGCGTGCAAAGTCATACATCACTGTCTCCAGTCACATGGCCATGGCAGCCAGCCAACAACAGTCTGCACTGTGTCACAATCCTAGGACATGGGGAATGCAAGTTATGTAACTGACAAGTGCACATGTCCATCCCCAGAAACCACATCATCTGAACTCGTATTTGTCCACGTCATACCAATTGGACATATGGGAGACATGAAACACAACTCTCAGAACCTGAGCACCTCACAGTGTGCTGTGAATGAAAAACAGCTGCCTGAAAGTCACAGTCGCATACACCTGTGTGCACAGTCAAGTGATCAAACACCTATAAGTCACAGAAGTATCGTCTCTCATGGTCACATCTCAGATGGCATGCTGAGCCCTAACCGATAAACATACCAGTAGTCCTGACAACGAAGCCACAGCACAATGACACAGAGGCAGACACCTGAGGGAACATTTCACTGATCACAACATGTCAGCTGATACACGGGAGTGGGAGTACAGAGTGTATTGTATGCCCTGGAGTAGGCATGACTGTCCAGCTCCACCTGTAAGAGGGATGAGCCCTGGACAGTAGGCAGGTGGCTAAGCATGTGTGACACACATGACATACATACTCCTGAGGCCCAAACATTGTTCCCACCCGCAGCATGGGGGTGTGCCAAATACCCCAGGGACATGTGGTGATTCAGATCAGCAAGTGGACCACATATCAAAGTTACACCCAGATTACATTTTACGACTTAGGCATTGTGTGAGCAATTGACCCACCCATGAAGCCCACCACAAAGTCACAGGAACAAAAGCTGTCCCCCACCTTGAGCAAAGAAAAATGCAACGACCCTGTACCCAAGTGACACAATTTCCTGACCGTAAGGACCACACCTGCGTATCAGATGAGGAGTGGGCATGTCACAATTGAGGGACATGGGTCCTGGACCACAAGACTGATGTACTGTGGAAGTTTAACCAGGCCAGAGGAGGGCACATAGCATGTCAGACAGAGTTCACAGTGCAGTCATGGACTCACCCCCTCCTTGCTGCTGTCTGTCCTTCAGCTGGCCATCCAGGTCAGGGAAGACCACCGCCAGGATCCGGAGCATGTGGGGGTCAGGGTCCGGTGTCCGCCCCTCCTGCGAGGAGGCAACAGCTTCAGCTGGACCCTTGCGATCCTCCGGGTCCAGCCACAAAGGTCCTGCCACCTCTTCTGGCAGTTGCGGATCCGGCGCTTGTAGACCCCCACGGATCTTACTGCCCGGGCGATGGTCAGCCAGATCTCCTGCTTCTGATGGGCATCAACCTGTGAGGATGACAAAGTGAAAAGGCCATTACTACACATGCAACATATCCGTGCATCACACAGTCGGATATACTTGTCTCAATCACAGGGGCATATGATGTACACAGGCAGTGCAACGATGGCTATGAACAGTTTGCAGCAGTTACTACATGGTGTCATTGCATGGGAAGTAAACCTTGTTGGAATGCACTGTTACTGCACTGTACCTGTTCAGTGCATGTGACTACACACTTTGGGGGTGAGAACTACTCAGTGAGCATGCTAGCCAGTGGTGTGCACACTGGAAGTCTTGCTAGTCAGACAACATGCACAATTAGTAAGGCAGTGGACAGCACACTAACCTGCTTCCCTGGTGTCCCATACAGCTTGCTGTACTGTGGAAGGAGGTTGTCCAGCAGGGTCTGGTTCTCCTCAAAGCTGAAGGCTGGGGCTCTCTCCACAGTACGTGCCATTGCAGTGGCCAGAGGATGCAGAGACAGCAGCAGTGTTGGTGGCAGATGTCGTCCTGGAGCATGTAGTGCAGGCAAGTGAGCCTTCAGGGGAACAACCAGCATTATATGTGTGCTGCAGAGGCAGATACTGTCCCATGTGTCCAAAGTGATAGGTCCAAGTCGTTTGCATCTTCTGAATCTGACCAATCCATGGAATAGCAGCACTAATACACGCCCACAGCATCCTTCAAAACTTCAACTTCATGACACCCATGAATTTGCAACATTGTTGTGGCTGCCCAACTGAATTCACTGCATCAGACTCGTTGAAGCTTCGAAACGCATCCGTTGCCATGCCAAGCCCCAGCCAATGCGTGCGCACCGTTCGGTCCATTGCTGTACAATGCATATTCCGGGATACAACGCGTACCCGCTCACAACAGATGCAATGGGCCGTGCGGGCACACCGCTCGGTCCATTGCTGTACAACGCGTACCTGCTCACAACAGATGCAAAGGGCCGTGCGGGCACACCGATCGGTCCATTGCTGTACAACGCGTATTCCGGGATACAACGCGTACCCGCTCACAACAGATGCAATGGGCCGTGCGGGCACACCGATCGGTCCATTGCTGTACAACGTGTATCCCGGGATACAACGCGTACCCGCTCACAACAGATGCAATGGGCCGTGCGGGCACACCGATCGGTCCATTGCTGTACAACGCGTATCCCGGGATACAACGCGTACCCGCTCACAACAGATGCAATGGGCCGTGCAGGCACACCGATCGTTCCATTGCTGTACAACGCGTACCCGCTCACAACAGATGTAATGGGCCGTGCGGGCACACCGATCGGTCCATTGCTGTACAACGCGTATTCCGGGATACAACGCGTACCCGCTCACAACAGATGCAATGGGCCGTGCGGGCACACCGATCGGTCCATTGCTGTACAACGCGTATCCCGGGATACAATGCGTACCCGCTCACAACAGATGCAATGGGCCGTGCGGGCACACCGATCGGTCCATTGCTGTACAACGCGTATCCCGGGATATAACGCGTACCCGCTCACAACAGATGCAATGGGCCGTGCGGGCACACCGATCGGTCCATTGCTGTACAACGCGTATTCCGGGATACAACGCGTACCCGCTCACAACAGATGCAATGGGCCGTGCGGGCACACCGATCGGTCCATTGCTGTACAACGCGTATCCCGGGATACAACGCGTACCCGCTCACAACAGATGCAATGGGCCATGTGGGCACACCGATCGGTCCATTGCTGTACAACGCGTATCCCGGGATACAACGCGTACCCGCTCACAACAGATGCAATGGGCCGTGCGGGCACACCGATCGGTCCATTGCTGTACAACGCGTACCCGCTCACAACAGATGCAATGGGCCGTGCGGGTACACCGATCGGTCCATTGCTGTACAACACGTCCCTGTACAGGTCACACGCATATGTCACCATGCTTGTCACTGGTGAACGTATGCCAGCCACATATAGTTTCCAGGGACTCAGGGGCACACCTACAACACCACACCCAGTCCACACTGTATCTAAGGCATGTAAGGCTGCATTACCTTTTCTGTGTATGGGGGTAAACATGTGGTTTTTGGGGTGGCACTTGGGGGCAGCCACACCCAGGCTGTGCACGTGTTCATGGGGACAGGATCCTTTGTGTGTTGTGCACCTAACCACTGTGATGTACAACTGTTCATTTTGGAGCATGTGGCATGGTCACATTTCCAGGTTGTGTATGTGTATGACATGTCACATACCCCCAGGCTCACATGTGGGAAGGCATGTACGTCACAGGGTGACCCATTGCCACAATAGTGATGGCCCTCCACAGTCTGTGTGCATGTTGTGTTTCCGATGTCTCTGACTCCATGTGCACAATGGGAGACAGTCTCCACATCCACGTTGTTTGTGCATGGACTTTGATGTTGTGTGTGTGTGTGTCACAGACATCCATGTCTGTCCTGCAGAGGCAACATGGGCCACTACCTGTGGGAGTCATGTTTGTTTTTCTGACGTGTACATGATACGCCATGTCATGGCAGTGTCCATGTGGCAAGACAGGGTCCCTGGGAATCTACCTGGTAATGAGCTGTGATGCCTGTGGCGCATCTGTCCAGACATGTCACTGTGGTGTGTGTGTGGAACGTGACAGCAGTAAATGGGTACTGTGACACAGCCTAATGGTTTCCCATAGCACACCCTGGAACCTGTTATCAACACATGTTGAACTGAGATGTTAGATGATGTCCATGTAGGTGCCATATATGTCCAAACAGAACGGCACACACATCAAGTACTTGTGCCTCGTAATGATGTATCATGTGAAATTGAGTATGGTGAATGGCACATATGTGGGGTGACTGACAATCTTTCTTTCTTCACCTATGCACTGCAGTGCTCCAGCTATCCATAGACCATTCCCTGACCTGGCAACGATGGTGGAACGTGACAGCATCCGACGGTACCGCTTCACCAGGCAGCTGATTGTGGATTTGGCAGTGCGCTTGGCCCCACATTTGCAACCTGGCCGGCCGTACCCTACAGCGCTGACCCCCAAGGTGAAGGTGATGGCAGCCCTACACTTCTTTGCCACCGGTACCTTTCAACACACTGTGGCGACTGCTGGTGGGATGTCACAGACTATGTTCAGCCGTGTGCTACGCGATGTTTTGGAGGCAATGTTGAGATGCCTGAACCAGTACATCTATTTCCCAACACGTCAACAACTCACTGACGTCAAGAGTGACTTCTATGCCCTGGGGAGGATGCCACATGTCATTGGCTCCATTGATGGGACACATGTGGCTTTGGTACCACCACAGGCACATGAGCAGGCATATCGGAACCGTAAACATTACCATTCGATCAATGCTCTGGTGGTATGTCTTGCAAATATGACCATCACACATGTGTGGGCCCGTTTCCCCAGTTCTGCACACGATGCCTACGTGATGAGGAGTAGTCGCATCCCGAGGATGATGTTACAGATGCAAAACCAGCGTGCCTGGCTTGTCGGTGTGTACTGACTTTGTACCATTGTGTGTGTTCTGCTATGTTGTATTCCGCCCACTTTTCCAACTCAGCTAATGTGCAATTGTCTGTCTGTAGGTGACTCCGGATACCCCAACATGACGTGGTTGCTGACACCCCTCAGGAACCCTGTGACACCAGCCCAGATGCGCTACAATGAGGCACATGGTCGGGCCAGGAGAGTGATCGAGCGGACCTTTGGTCTCCTGAAGAGCCGCTTCCGCTGCCTGGACAAGACAGGAGGGGCCCTCCCATATGCCCCAGCAAAGGTGTTCAAGATTGTCATCGTCTGCTGCATGCTACACAACCTGGCAGTGCGGAAGGAGTTGCCTCTCATCCTGGATGACGATGACCAACGTCCGCCACCTGTGGAGGATCCTGGCCTGGGCCACAATGCCAGTGATGATGATGATGATGAGGGTGATGTCCGCACACAGCTCATCACCAACTTCTTCAGCTGACTGTGAGTATCCAGAGATGTCATGTCAATGATGTGAGTTTGCATGATATGTGTGGGTGGTGCTCTGGTGCTGTTTGAGTGTGGCCATGTGCTACTTGACTGGATGCGTGCAGCAATGTGTTCTTGCAGGTAGTCTGTAATACCCAACAGTGTTGACATGCTAACTTGGTTTTGTGTAGTTATCTTGTGACATGTATTGGGCATGAGTATTGCAGTTCTGTGCTGTTCTTCAGTGGTTTTGACTGTGTGTCATGTCTGACCTTCACAGGGTGCTTACAGAGTTGTTTGGTCAACTTGGATCCCCCGACTCCATGATTCCGCTTTCAGGGTGGCAGCAGTTGTTTCCCTACAGGTGATGTGCCACACACCCCTGGACTTTCTATCTTCTGTACTTTTTGACTTTGTGGCCACAGCCACGTGGGATTACCTTGCATTTGTAGTGGAAACAACATGTTGCAAATGTGTAATAAACCTGTGCTTCACTTTGGGATGTGCGTTGTCTGTGGTCACACATCTGACTGAAATTTGCTTGCTGCACCTGTGGGCTAGTTGACACAGACTGTGAATAGGTGTGGTGTCTGTGTATTCCACAGTATTTCCTGGCAACATCAGTGTAGGCGAAGATTCCGATGGCCCTGGTGTCTCTGTGTTGTGTAGCCCTAGTGGTGTGTCTCCCTCATATGTGTCATGTCACCATGACTCACATGACGGTGTTGTACTTGCTGTAGCAGTAGCATACACAGTGTAATTTAGCAGATCATCATCCCCATGACAGTAACCACGTTGGAATCACAACAGAGGCAAGTATGGTGTAGTAGTGATTTTATTTACAGGCATGTGTGAGTATAGTGCACAGGATGGTGGGTGCTGTACATTGGGATTGTGATCCGAAGTTCCCAGATGAGTTGGAATTCTTGGTAGCAGAAATGTCCTGAGTGAAGTCCACAGTCATCTGATACATTAGTCCAACTTAGACTCCCCATGTCATGTGGGAGAGTTGTGTTGCATTCTACAGGGTGAACAGTTTGCACACAAAGGAGACTTTCCAGAACAGGTGTTGGCTTCCTGGGGGATGTACATGGCCATCAACCTCTCAGTTTTCCTTCCTCGGACGACCCCTCTTCTTTGGGGGGACCCTCACGTGCAGGTTGCTGCGGTGCAGGGGACTCTCTGCCAGAGTCCTCCTCCCTCCCTGTGGCAGTTGCAGTTGTTGCAGCATCAGATGTTGTGGGCACACAGGGAGGTGTGGCCATGTTGGTGCTAATCTGGCGGAGGCATGTCAATATGTCCCTATGCACCGCTGTCAGTTCTTGCCATGTGTCCCACTTGGACTCCATGCGAGACATGTGTGTCTCCACACGGGACATGTGTGAGTCCAAGCGGGCATGATGGGCAGCCTGCTGCTGTTGGATGTCCTTGAGGATCCCCACTACCTGGCTGACCTCTCCGGTGCTATTCTGGTACACATCAGCAATGCGTGCCAGCTGTGGGTCATCATGCAGTCCAGATCCCTCTGCAAACAGCGACCTCTGCCTACCACCCCTCCCACCACCCCTGGCGACACATGCGGGACTTGCAGTGGCATGCCCAGGTGACCCTAGGCCCCCTTGGGGGTTGTTACTGGGGTCGTTGTCCGTAGCTCGACGTTGGGCCAGGGTCCCTGTGCTGTTGTCATTGGTGGTCCTTGGTCTGTCCGTGTCGGCGGGGGTGGTCTGTGTGTTGGCAGTTGTTGGAGGGGTGGGTGCAGATGTTGGTCCTGCTGGTGCTGCATGATGACTCGCACCGGAGGGGCCAGGTAGGTCTTCGCCATCCGAGGAGTGCAGAGGCTGTTCCACACCAGTGAGCTCAGTGTCCCCCGGAGCCTGGGACTGGGACTCCTCCTCGCCTGCTGCTGTGTCCCCATCATCACCTGTTTTTGGAAGAGACACACAATGTATGTTATATTTCTACAGGCATCAATAGTTCACACACCTGACAGTTGTGACTGTACCTCTAGATGCGGGCCTGTACATTGCATTGTCCTAAGTTGTAACAGTAAGAGGTTGATATTGGTGTAGCACATTGTCCTGCAAACCTGAGGCTTTTCAATGTGAATGTTGAGGTGTGTGCATGGCCAGCATTGGTTGTATTTGGTGGACATCCGGCCCTCCTTCTCCCCCCAGCCCAGTTATCCCACCATGAAGCATGCCACCCTTACAGTGTGTTCAGGTTGACTCTCAGGATGTCATTCAGTGGTGTCCTGCTGTTGGTTGGTGCACAGGTCCCAGCAGGGCCTGGTACTCCCCACAACAGAGCACCATTGTCAGACATCTTTGATGTGGCTTTTCACTCCCTGTGAGGTGTGCATGCTTCAGTGCTAGCTTGCTGGGCCATGTGGGTGAGGGATGTTGAGCTGTGACTACCACTCCCATCATGCTATTGCCTACACCCCCTTCCCAGCATGCCCATACCTCCTTCCTTTTGAGTGGACTTCACTGTGTGTGAGTGTGACAGCAATGGCAAGATGGCTGACGATGTGGTCCTGTTGTTTGTTGGTGCCCAGTTCCCAGCAGGGCCTTGTGCTCCCCACAGCTGAGGCCAGTGTCAGACATCTTTGAAGTGGCTTTTCACTCCCTGTGAGGTGTGCATGGTTCAGTGTGAGCTTGCTGGGCCATGTGGGTGGGGGATGTTGAGCTGTGACTACCACTCCCATCATGCTATTGCCTACACCCCCCTTCCCAGCATGCCCATACTTCCTTCCTTTTGACTCTGCTTCCCTGTGGGGTAGTGTGCCTGTGCTGACAGGATGGCTGACAGTGTTGTCCTGGCGGTTGTTTGGCTACAAGTCCCAAGAGTGTCCCTGTGCTTCACACAGCATAACCCAGCGTGGTGGTTCTTTGTGGGATCTTCAATTAGAGTGTGAGGCATTGCATTCTCCCAGGTGGGTTATGTGGAGTTAGTGTTGAGGGGGTGTGTGAGGAGAACTGCTTGTAACTATGGTCAGTGCTGTCAGTCCTCCTTCCCACCCAGCCAGATATCCCACCATGGAACGTGCTTCCATTGCAGGGAGTGCAAGTTGGCTTTCAGGATGTCAGTCAGTGGTGTCCTGCTGTTGGTTGTTGCACAGTTCCCAGCAGGGGCTTGTGCTCCCCACAGCAGTACCCAGTGTCAGCCATCTTGTCAGTCCTTTTCCACTCCCTGTGATGTGAGCATGGTTCAGAGTGGTGTTGATGGGCCAATTGTGAGGATGACCAATATCTGTGACTCCAACTCCCATCATGCTATTGCCTACACCCCCTTCCCAGCATGCCCATACTTCCTTCCTTTTGAGTGGACTTCACTGTGTGTGAGTGTGACAGCAATGGCAAGATGGCTGACGATGTGGTCCTGTTGTTTGTTGGTGCCCAGTTCCCAGCAGGGCCTTGTGCTCCCCACAGCTGAGGCCAGTGTCAGACATCTTTGAAGTGGCTTTTCACTCCCTGTGAAGTGTCCATGCTTCAGTGCTAGCTTGCTGGGCCATGTGGGTGGGGGATGTTGAGCTGTGACTACTACTCCCATCATGCTATTGCCTACACCCCCTTCCCAGCATGCCCATACTTCCTTCCTTTTGACTCTGCTTCCCTGTGGGGTAGTATGCCTGTGCTGTCAGGATGGCTGACAGTGTTGTCCTGGCGTTTGTTTGGCTACACGTCCCAAAAGTGTCCCTGTGCTTCACACAGCATAACCCAGTGTGGTAGTTCTTTGTGGGATATTTAATTGAAGTGTGAGGCAATGCATTCTCCCAGGTGAGTTGTGTGGAGTTTGTGTTAAGGGGTGTGTGAGAAAAGCTGCTGGTGACTATGGTCAGAGCTGTCAGTCCTCCTTCCCACCCAGCCAGATATCCCACCATGGAACGTGCTTCCATTGCAGGGAGTGCAAGTTGGCTTTCAGGATGTCAGTCAGTGGTGTCCTGCACTTGGTTGGTGCACAGTTCCCAGCAGGGGCTTGTGCTCCCCACAGCAGTACCCAGTGTCAGCCATCTTGTCAGTTCTTTTTCACTCCCTGTGATGTGAGCATGTTTCAGAGTGGTGTTGATGGGCCAATTGTGAGGGTGACCAATATCTGTGACTACAACTCCCATCATGCTATTGCCTACACCACCCTTCCCAGCATGCCCATACTTCCTTCCTTTTGAGTGGACTTCACTGTGTGTGAGTGTGACAGCAATGGCAAGATGGCTGACAGTGGTGTCCTGCTGTTGGTTGTTGCACAGTTCCCAGCAGGGCCTTGTGCTCCCCACAGCAGAACCCAGTGTCAGCCATCTTGTCAGTTGTTTTCCACTCCCTGTGATGTGAGCATGGTTCAGAGTGGTGTTGATGGGCCAATTGTGAGGGTGACCAATATCTGTGACTACAACTCCCATCCTGCTATTGCCTACACCCCCTTCCCAGCATGCCCATACTTCCTTCCTTTTGACTCTGCTTCCCTGTGGGGTAGTGTGCCTGTGCTGACAGGATGGCTGACAGTGTTGTCCTGGCGGTTGTTTGGCTACAAGTCCCAAGAGTGTCCCTGTGCTTCACACAGCATAACCCAGGGTGGTGGTTCTTTGTGGGATCTTCAATTAGAGTGTGAGGCATTGCATTCTCCCAGGTGGGTTATGTGGAGTTAGTGTTGAGGGAGTGTGTGAGGAGGACTGCTTGTAACTATGGTCAGTGCTGTGAGTTCTCCTTCCCACCCAGCCAGATATCCCACCATGGAAGGTGCTTCCATTGCAGGGAGTGCAAGATGTCTTTCAGGATGTCAGTCAGTGTTGTCCTGCTGTTGGTTGTTGCACAGTTCCCCGCAGGGCCTTGTTTCCCCACAGCAGTACCCAGTGTCAGCCATCTTGTCAGTCCTTTTCCACTCCCTGTGATGTGAGCATGGTTCAGGGTGGTGTTGATGGGCCAATTGTGAGAGTGACCAATATCTGTGACTACAACTCCCATCATGCTATTGGCTACACTGACTTCACCAGCATACACAGAATTCCTTCCTTTCAGTGAGCTTCCCTGTGAGGTGGTGTTCTAGTGGTGGCAAAATATCTGACTGTGTTTGTTGGTTATATTTGTGCCACTGCCTTGCTGTATTTGTTGTTAGGTTTGTACATGTCATGACACAGTTACATGTCACTATGAGATGGCAGGTATTGTGTTTGTCTGACTAGCATTCACATCTTGGGATGATTATCTTTTGGTTGCTGTGGATTTGCTAAGGGTGCATGGTTTGACTATCCCCTTGACAGTGATGTGTGTGTATTGTCACACCATATTGTGTATATTAGTTGTGTACTCACGAGGCTCTGGGATGTTTGTTAGTCCATATACGCTCACTGGTGGTAGGATGGCCCGCACTTTCTCCTCCCAGGGCCTGAGGTATACTGGTTTGGCAGGAGGGCCACTGCCGGTGTGCTGACTCAGGAGGTAATCCTTCTTCAGTAGGTCCCTGTCCCTCCTGCGCACATCATACCACCGGTTCTGGATGTCTTCCTTTGTGCGCAAACATGGTGATTGTGCGTTCACCCTGTTGACGATCCTCTCCCACATCTTGGTTTTCTGCGCCATGGGGGTCTGTTGGACCAATGTGCCAAACAACTGTGGCTCTACCCTCAGGATCTCGTCTACCAGGACTTCCAATTCACTATCTAGGAACTTTGGATTCTTCTTTGGGGGCATGGTGATGGGTGGTGGTGATTGATGTGTGTGTGAGTGTGCAAGTGAGGGTGGGTGAGTGTAGGTTTTGCTGGGTGTGTGTGAGGGTGCTATTTGTTGAGGTGCTAATGGTGTGTGGCTTGTGTGATGGATGAGCTGTGAGTGTGTATGTGGTTGCTGCCTGATGGTGTTCTGTGCTGGCAGGTCAGTGGAATTTGCAAAGGATCATGGTAGGGATTTGTGGCCTTTATATAGGTGGAGTTGGGGGTGTATCCTTGTTCCATTTTTTCCCCCCTGTATTTATTGGCTTTGTGATTGCTTGTTTGGCCCTTTTTTTGTATTTTTTCCTTTGTATTTTTTGTGCATGAGGAGACGTTCTTCTGACCGAGTAGGACGCTGCAGTTGTCTCGTGCGATCTTCTCCGACTCGTTCCCGCTGTGTTTCAGCTAGGTTTCATGTGCGGCGTACGAGTCGGTCGCGGAGTTTTGTGTTGTTTCGGCTGGCTTTTGTATGCGTGTCGGTCGTACGGCTTGAGCTCCGTGCGAGTCGGTCTGGTTTTGCATGCATTGCATCGTACTGCGCGGGTCGGAGTTCACGGGTACGTTTCGTTCGGGTTGATTCCTGGTGCGTGTCGGTCGGTTCGAATCGCGTGGTTTCCCGGCCGGATAGCTTGTTTCCGTCCGGGTCGGTCGTTCGTTTTGTGTTCCGTACGAGTCGGTCGTGATTCACATGCATTTCATCGTACTATGCAGGTCGGACGGCGCCGGTACGTGTTGGTCGGACTAAATTCCCGTACCGAGTCGGTCGGTACGTTTTCCGGCCCGAATCGGAATCGGCCCCTCTGTATTTAATTGGGGTAGATGCTAGACACTAACCTTAATTAATTAACTATTCCCACTCCAGTCTGTATTTAATTGGGGTAGGTGCTGGACACTAACCTTAATTAATTTACTATTCCCACTCCAGTCTGTATTTAATTGGGGTAGGTGCTGGACACTGAACTAAATTAATTTACTATTCCCACTCCAGTCTGTATTTAATTGGGGTAGGTGCTGGACACTAACCTTAATTAATTTACTATTCCCACTCCAGGCTGTATTTAATTGGGGTAGGTGCTGGACACTGAACCTAATTAATTTACTATTCCCACTCCAATGACTATTTAATAGGGGTAGGTGCTGGACACTAACCTTAATTAATTTACTATTCCCACTCCAGTCTGTATTTAATTGGGGTAGGTGCTGGACACTGACCTTAATTAATTTACTATTCCCACTCCAGTCTGTATTTAATTGGTGTAGGTGCTGGACACTGACCTTAATTAATTTACTATTCCCACTCCAGTCTGTATTTAATTGGGGTAGGTGCTGGACACTGACCTTAATTATATTACTATTCCCACTACAATGACTATTTAATAGGAGTAGGTGCTGGACACTAACCTTAATTAATTTATTATTCCCACACCAGTCTGTATTTAATTGGGGTAGGTGCTGGACACTGACCTTAATTAATTTACTATTCCCACTCCAGTCTGTATTTAATTGGGATAGGTGCTGGACACTGAACTTAATTAATTTACTATTCCCACTCAAGTCTGTATTTAATTGGAGTAGGTGCTGGGCACTAACCTTAATTAATTTACTATTCCCACTCCAGTCTGTATTTAATTGGGGTAGGTGCTGGACACTAACCTTAATTAATTTACTATTCCCACTCCAATGACTATTTAATAGGGGTAGGTGCTGGACGCTAACCTTAATTAATTTACTATTCCCACTCCAGTCTGTATTTAATTGGGGTAGGTGCTGGACACTAACCTTAATTAAGTTACTATTCCCACTCCAGTCTGTATTTAATTGGGGTAGGTGCTGGACACTGACCTTAATTAATTTACTATTCCCACTCCAGTCTGTATTTAATTGGGGTAGGTGCTGGACACTGACCTTAATTAATTTACTATTCCCACTCCAGTCTGTATTTAATTGGGGTAGGTGCTGGACACTGACCTTAATTAATTTTCTATTTCCACTCCAGTCTGTATTTAATTGGGGTAGGTGCTGGACATTGACCTTAATTAATTTACTATTCCCACGCCAGTCTGTATTTAATTGGGGTAGGTGCTGGAGACTAAACTTAATTAATTTACTATTCCCACTCCAGTCTGTATTTAATTGGGGTAGGTGCTGGACACTAACCTTAATTAATTTACTATTCCCACTCCAGTGTGTATTTAATTGGGGTAGGTGCTGGACACTAACATTAATTAATTTACTATTCCCACTCCAGCCTGTATTAAATTGGGGTAGTTGCTGGACACTGAACTTAATTAATTTACTATTCCCACTCCAGTCTGTATTTAATTGGGGTAGGTGCTGGACACTAAACTTCATTTATTTACTATTCCCACTATAATCACTATTTAATTAACAAATGTTCACACTAGTACATACATTGTATAACATTATAATTTTTTTGTTTGTAACATATTTTATAATTCTTTGTATTAATTGAATTTTTTAAAATTTGTTTACATTTCCCTACATTTAATTAAATTGTAATATATTTATAGTATACAATAAAATATTTTTGTAAACTTTTTGCATATTTATATATATTGATTTTTCAAATTAAAACACCCTTATCTCCTATAAATACATTCCACTCATAAATTTTACTTTGAAATGTGAAAGAAATTTAAAAATAAATTTTTTATTGTTTACAATTTATACAAATAAAAATGTTAATTTTACAAAACACTCCTCACCCTTATACCCAAGAAATTCAACATCCAACTCCTAAATTTTAATTTTAAATTCAAAATTAATGTAAAAATTCATAATTATTAATTTTAAACTTTTCCAAAATATTTATTTATTTTTTAAAAACACTCCCCACCCTTATCCCCTATAAACACAACATCCCACTCCTAAAATTGAAATTGAAATTCGAAATAAATTTTTAAATTCACACTTTAATTTATTAAATTTATACAAATAAAATATATTTTTATAAAACACTCCCCACCCTTATCCCCTATAAACACAACTCCCCACTACTAAATTTTATTTTAAATTAAAAATTTTATTATAAATTCATACTTAAATATTACAAATTTATACAAATATTTTATATTTTTTTACAACACTCCACACCCTTGTCCCCTATAAATCCAACATCCCAGTACTAAAAATTTAATTTCAAAATCTAAATTTAATTAGAAATTCATACTTAAATTTTTCAAATTTAAAAAATTTAATTAATTTATTTTAAAACACTCCCAACCTTTATCCCCTATAACCCCAATATCCCGCTCCTAAATTTTAATTTCAAAATCGAAATTTAATTTTAAAATATTGTTTTAATGTTTACAATTTAAACAAAATATTTGTGACTTTTTTAAAACGCTCCCCACCCTTATACCCTATAAACCCAACATCCCGCTCCTAAATTTTAATTTGAAATTTGAAATTTACAAATAAATTCATACATAAAATTTAAACATTTATGCAAATTAAATTAATTTTTTAAAACACTCCCCACTCTTATCCCCTATAAACCCAACATCCCGCTCCTAAATTTTCATTTGAAATTCGAAATTTAAAAATAAATTCATACTTAAAATTTAAACATTTATACAAATTAAATAATTTTTTTTAAAACACTCCCCACCCTTATCCCCTATAAGCCAACATCCAGCTCCTAAAACAGTATAAAAAACCCCCATTATTATATACATTTTAAACACAATTTACTACTTAACATTGACTATAAAATATTTGAAAAAAACATACAAAACCGATATTTTAACATGGCGATATTTTTACTATCAATATTTCTAACATCGATATTTACCTAAACAACTCAAATCGATATTTACTACATCGATATACAAACCATCGATATTTCACACTATCGATATTGTGAACTCGATATTTCTGTACATCGATATGAAAATTTCGATATTTTGACTGTGCACCATGTCCATATACCATGGAGCAAGTCAGATCTTGAATCCTTCAAAAATAATTTTCTGAAATTGAGAGAGAATCCAGTGGAATGGTACAGACAGGTTGATCGATTTGTGGAAATATCCAAAGTTTTGTGGAAAGATTTGGATACCTTATTTGAAATTGTGGTTCCGGGTGATCTATGGGTTGAATGCAAAATTGCTGTGGATTGGCTTGAAGTGGAGCCGATGAGACATCCTCAATCACATGCTCCGTCAGCACAGGTAATGAAAAAGTACAATCAGGTGATTGAATGTTTTTTAAATTGAAAATCTCTTCTAAAAAGATCGGTTGGGTCACGATTGACAGAACGACCGAAGAAACCAAAGAGCCAGTACATGCTTACGATGAGAGATTGTTGCAGGCATTTAAACAGCTCAGTGGAACCGAAACTATTGAGGCAAAAGAAATGGGACATTTTGTTTACAGATTTGTGTATGGATTGAAGCCTGATGCTAGTTCCAGGATTCAGCAGCATTTAATTTGTTGGCAGAGTAAGCCCATTGCTGAAATATTAAGGTACGTAAAGTATTGCGGCAATGAATTGGAGATGAAGCACAAGAAATTAAAGGAGATATTAATGATAGCACAAATGAAGGCTGCTCAGCGAGGTCACAATCAGTCGTTTGTTGAGAATGCAGGTCCCATGCAGGGAGTGTATCAACTAAGCATTCCTATGATGCAAGGTGGTAATGGGTTTCAATAGCAAGGATTTTAACCTCAGGGTAGAGAGCGAGGTACCCCAATTGAGCCGACGACAGGTGTTGATGTGCCGACTTTGAAGAAAACCAACCCACGGCACGTCTGCGGCAGTATGGGGCATTGGAAGTGCAAATGTAAGTTTAAAAATGGCAACATGGTTAGTATAATTCAGGTTCAGAATGGTGAATTTGTACAGTCACAAGGAAATAATATGGTTCAGACAAGGCAAGTACAGAGGCAAAGAATTCAGAACCTTAATCTCAATGTGCCACAAGCTCAGATGATGCAAGTCCCACAGGCCCCAATTCCACAACAAAATGCAAATGTTGCAAATGTCCAGAGATACAATGCAAATCAGGTGCCCAATGCAAACAATAATCCCTTTGTGAATCAGGATATATCCTAACAACACTCTATGATCCAAGCAGATGATTTCAGCTCAGACTTGTCGCAATGACGGGGCCTGAGGGGGAGCACAATTCCATGCTTGGCGTAACCTTAGAGGTAGACTAAAGTGGTCCATAAGTGGATAAAGAGGTAAATGGAAATCCTGCCTCATTCCTCATTGACACTGGTACTACTAACAGCAGAGGTTTCCAACCTACCCCTCTCGGGACAAAGAATACAAGTTGTCGGAGTTGCGAATAAACAAATGACTAGCCCATTTCAGAAGCGGCACATGTCAAGATAGGGTCCTTTGAGGATTGTCACTGGTTTGTGGTGAGTAATTCTAGTCCTTTGAATTTGCTTGGACGAGATCTCATGTGCAAGTTGAATTGTTCGATTTACTGTACCCGGAATGGCATTGAGTTCCAGACTCATGATGAGGACAATGGTTTTAAACTTCTCAGACAGAGATCAGAAATCGAAATGTGCCCCATGTTGAGAAAGGATGATTTGCATCAGAATTGAGAGAGACAGTGTTACTTGGAGTCTAGGACTTTTCAGGCGAAGACATCGGACTTATCAAAGGTGTTGACCTAGTCCGCATTACTGTGAAGCCAAATGCTGAGTACCTGAGAATTCCACAATATAATCTGACCCCTGAAACAATTGCTGGGATTACTCCTGTGATTGACTCAATGATCGAGCAAGGCATCTTGAAGTAGATTATGTGGAATCCATGTAACTCACCCATTATGGATTTTCAGAAACCCAAAAGCAAGTACTACATCTTTCAAGATTTGAGGAAGGTGAACTTGATCATTGTTCATTGCTGTCCTGTGGCACAGAATCTAGCTGTGATTTTGTTTCAGATTCCATGTGAGGCTGAGTGGTTCTCTGTCATCAATTTGCATCAAGCCTTCTTTTCTATGCCATTGAATGAGGATAGTCACTTTCTTTTCGCTTTCCATTTCAGCAACCATGTCTTGGCTTGGTGCTGAGTCCCATAACGGTATACGGAGAGCCCCTCAATCTTTAATCAGTTACTCAAAAAGAATCTAGATTCCTCAGTCCTAGTCCAGTACATCGGCAACCTGCTGGTGGCATCAAATAGGCAGGTGGCTTGCAAATGTGACACAATTTCATTGCTGAACCACGTAGCTGAGAATGGACATAAAGGGACCCCGACCAAATTACAGTTCTGTAAGAAAGAAGTCCTGTATCTAGGACATCACATTAAGAAAGGAGCAAGGAAGGTGTCACAGGAGAGAATCTCGGCAATTCTGAGAATCAATACGCCAACCACCCAGAAAGAAGTCAGGATCTTCTTGGGAATGGTGTGCTACTATCACCAGTGAATTCCCAATTTTTCACTGATGACCAAGCCTTTACAGAAGCTGACACACAAAGACGTGTCAGATCTGGTACCATGGGATGACAGCTGCATGCGTGACTTCTCAGAGATGAGAGAATGTTTCTGCCGTGCCCCGGCCCTGGGAATGCCTGATAATAAGTGTTTTGCTTTGTTTTACAGTGAGAGAGAGGGCTGTGCTCTTTCAGTGCTAGCCCAGATGTACGGGAGTACTCACAGACCCAATACATATTTTTCTGTAGCTGCTGCTTTGCCTGGATGTCTTAAAACTGTTGCCTCCACTTGTTAGCATCGAGCAGTGCAAGAGCATTGTATTAGGTCACCCCTTGACAGTCTTCATACCCCACTCAGTTGAGCTGTTGCTAACCCGTACTCGGACACAGCAACTTACCAATAGGGCATGCTGTGTTTCAAACCAGCTGAAGGTGACAATTTTGACCGATAGTCAGTACGGCTTTGGTGTCGTTCATGACTTTAGACAGTTATGGCCCCAACATGGATTCATGATCTCTTATGGGTCACCTGTCCACAATCGTGAAAGTGTGAGAAATCTGTTACATGCTCATCAACTGCCTGCGCAAGTTGCTCTGCTAAAATATGCCCCCTCATCAACAAGGCATTGATTTGTGACAGTACGTAACAGATATGTCGATGAGGCTACAAGGAACTATGCATTGAATTCATGCACCTTTAATGGTGAATACATCAATAAAATTTCAGATGCCACAAATTGCAATCTGTTATTGTAAGCAGTTGATACCTGGGAGGAAGCGAAGAGGTTACAGGAAGAAGTGCCTGAAGCAGAACAGCAAGGCTGGGTCAGAGCAGGATGTGTCAAAAGAGCTGAGGATTTCAAGAGATGGAAGACCTGTGTTGCCAGATAGCTTATTACCTCCAAAGGCGAGACATTATCATGGCCTGCACATGTAGGGAGAGATGCCATGGTACACTTGTTTAGGCAGAAATGGTTTAACCCCAGATTCAGGTTGATTGCTGAAAATGTGTGTCGTACATGTGTTGCGTGCCAATAGCAGAACGTAGGCAAAAGTCACATGGCAGATCAGGTGGGCCCTTCAACAGGGTGCAATTAGACTTCATTGAGATGCCCGTTTGCAATGGATTGAGATATGTCCTAGTGATTTTGTGTATCTTTTCACAGTGGGTTAAGCTTACCCGACTAGGAGAAATGATAGTCTCACAGAGGCCAGATTGTTGTTGAGGGACTTAATACAACACTTTGGTTTCCTGACTGTTTTGGAGTCAGACCGAGGAACTCATTTTAACAATGTGGTCCTGAAGACGTAATGTGCAGCATTACATGTTGAACAGAGACTCCACTGAAGTTACCAACCAGAAGCTTCTGGAATTGTGGAGCAAGTCAATGGCACATTGAAATCCAGATTGGCTCAGTGTGTGCTTCAACATCTCTGAAGTGATCTAATGCTTTGCCTCTTGTGTTGATGACTCTACCCAGTACTCTGGATAGGAGGACAGGATTATCGCCCCATGAAATCATCATGGGGAGGGCCATGAGGCTGCCAACTGTGCCTGCAAATGCACTTGTTAACATTACAGATGACATGATTCTTGATTACTGCAAAAGAATGGCTGATGTAGTGCATTTTGTGTCTCACCAGGTTGGAGAGGCTACAGCCCCTCCTCAACAGGAGCAGTACCATGACCTCAGTCCCGGTGATTGGGTTATGCTGAAGAAGCACATGCACAAATTGTGCTTGGAGCCTAGGTAGCATGGCCCGTATTAGGTGATTTTGGTCCCCCGACAGCTGTGAAGTGCAGAGGTCTCCCTAACTAGGTACATGCTGCCCATACTCGCAGAGTACAGTGTCCCCTGTATGATATAACAGCTCCTATTCCTCACGTGCCGGTGGTCACAGTGAGACAGAGGGAGCAGGTTAGTCAAGCTGTTAGAGATCAGCAAGCAGCTGGGACAGTACTAGTTCGGCCCCATGGGGGTCCGAGAGAGTCAACAGTTGAAGTCGGTACAGGAAGGTTTCATCCAGTACTATTGCCTGTGCCAGATTCAGACCCTGGCAAAGGACCTAGTGCAGTCATAATGTGAGTTGTACCTGGACACCAGTGGCCAAGAAGACAAGAGAGGGGGAGACGCTGTCTGTCTGAGGTGTACATACCACACATTATCCCAGAAGATACTGAAGGATTTGGCCTGAGTGACAGAGATGAAGAAGAGCCAACAGTAAGGAGATCCAAGAGAGCTAGAGTACCCTGTCGGAGGTACTCTTCACCTGAATGGACTTACCTGTCAATGATTGGAAGAGAGCATTTTTCCCCTTTTGCTATCACAATTCATAACCAACTGAGCCTCCTTGAGCTGAACTTTGTGGCTAAACTGAGTTTTGAAATAGCATTGCCACTATACAGACTGAGTCAATTTATTTTGGAAGTGATCATTATTGAATTCTAACTGCACATTTATTAGAGACAAAACTTTATAGCTTTGCCCAAACTACAAAGAAGAGTACCAAGGCTCAAGTTGGTGAAGGAGTGTAAGGTTGTCCCTTACCAGAACATGGAGTAGAGCTAATAAAGTCTCACAAAGATCACTGTACATACTTCACTGGAAAAGACATATGAACTTTGCTTTGCTATCTGCACAAGTGAAAACTAACCGAAGGAACTGTGTTGTAATCTTCAAGTTAGACCATCTGTAACTATAGAACTCATGGAGCATAGCGCAAACACTAATAGACGAAAACGCATATGTGGAGAAGTATATGCTGTTGTGACAATAATGCTAGTTGCTTTACTTATAATTCTGAGTTTACCACATCATTTACAGGTAGAAGAGCTTAAGTCTACTCGTGCCCCTCAAACACCATGTTGTACAGACAATAGGTTACCTGCAATAGATGAGAAAGATTTACATGTAGATGCTTCTAGAGCAGCGTTTCCCAAACTGTGGTCCGCGGACCCCAGGAGTCCGTGACACATTTCCAGGGGGTCCGCAGGACTTGAGTGCCTACAGTCGTAAAACGAAACGCCCTTGCGCCCTCACAGCACATAAGAGGTGTGAATGTTGCTGGCGCCAGGGCGGCAAGACTACAATACAATTGCAGCAACACCACACTGGCCAATCACCATTCCGCTTTAGGTGCAAGCTGAAGGGTGATTGCCCTTATTTTACTATTCGCTTCTGCCCGTCACCCGACGTCGTGCTTGCACGGCAGTGCGTGCATTTCCTCCTCTGTTTGTGGCCAGGCCCAGGGTATTTTGCGACCATATGTCCCCATTTGCCCTGAAAGCAGGGTACAGCTGTGCCTCGTGTGTCGAGATTGAAGAGCATTGGAGGCTGGAACACCTTGAACGGGCAGGAGGACTCTTCTCCGTCTGGTGAGTGTTTAATTAGTGTGTGTAAATTGTACGCATTTACTGTAGAAGCGCGCGCTCGTCTTTGGGACCTTATAATAAGTGGTTAGTCATGCAGCACATTATCAAGTTCATTTAGATGCAGTACTGTGGCAGAACTGGAAGGGAAGCTGAACCGGTGAGAGTTTTGGCACTGAGGGGCAGGGCTGTAAGTGGGCCGGGTCCTGCCGGAGCTCAGCATTGGCCGTTTTAAAATTAAAAGCCAGGTTCTGAGACGGGTCCATATCGGGCCCTCTTATTTTGCGCGCACCCTCAGCGTGATAAAAATAATATCTGGCCTTGGTATCTGTATCCCCCATTCCTGGCGTTTGATGTAAATCCCAAGAGATTGCTTTGTTGTGTCTGCTGCCCCGATCAGCAGCTCATTGGAATTACCTGATAGTGATCGGAATGCGCGCGCCACAGATTCCACAGAGGGCAGGAGGGGTGGGCGCGGTGGGCAGACCTCAGGTGATGACGCCGCTGCCTTAAGTAAAAGTACATATTTCCTAAGAGTTTAAAACCCTTCCTTCTCCTCTTTACTGGGATAACAGCATTCACTGCAACAGCTGCAAAGTTCTGTTCACTGGATTTTTATTTTATTTCTCGTTCATGGCGCCCGGACTCTGATAAACTCTTTGCTCTGACATCCTGCTGTCAGCACACATACATAAATGTCCATAGCTTCCCACACTCTGCTCTCTGACTGAACCCTGAACGCTGGGTAGTCATTGCCGCTTGTCCCGCGTCTAGTTTTTAGCACGTCATCCAATATTGCTGTTTCATCAATTTTGCATGGCTGCCATTCCTGCCAACATTTTCGGGATAAACCAAAATCTGTAAGATAGCTATTGGACATCTAATTATTCAAGCAATAGACGGAGTGGAGATGCAGGGGCTACAAGAAGGGGTGAAAACACAAAAAGCCTCATTAACATGCAAATGGTCTTTTAAAGACCTGTGAAGTACTCGAGTGCGGCTGCAATAAGACAGTCGCCAGCCCGGAAAGCTGTCTCAGCCCGGGCTGACACACACGACTGGGGGTGGGGCTGAAGCCCTTTGAGCCCAAAGGCGTTGCGCGCCTGAGGTTCACCGGTCTGAACCTGGAGGAACCAGTCGCTAGGGTCTTCGGGAGCTACGAGCTGCCCCTGAGTAAAAATCCAATTTGTGTATGCCTGAATGGTTGTGGAATATGCTCCCTTATCAGGACCACTTAATAGACACTGAGTTCGAAGAAAAGGCGCGTAAAACATTTAAAGTGGGCCCCCAGATGTCGTGAAGAGGAAGCTAGAAGAACCAAGCATTAAAGTCAGTAGGCCCGGCACTGTTCTGCGAGTCTTGACTTTGTCAATGCTTATTTTGTTCTCTGTAAAATTTTGTTAGGGGGCTACCGGGGGACAAGTCGATATTAAAAAAATCTTTGGGTGGAAGCTTTTGTGGCAAGAAATACACATTTATTACAGTCCCTGTAAATAAGTACTCTGTGCAAATTACAGAGTGAGATTAGCTAAAGTGGGCTGGCACACTGACTTGTGAATGGCGCAACCGTCCAACAAAGTATTACTAAAACCAAAATCTTTGCAAACGCGAGACCTAGAAGGAATGAAAGACTGCAAGAAAAGGGGGAGGGGGAGAGAAAAGTGAGAAGTAAGTAGGTATTATGAAAGAAGGTCGACTTTGTCAAGAGACGGAAAGGTGGGCGAGTAGTGTCTGGAGAGAGGGGAAACGAGGGCAGAAAGGGACAGGGGGTGAACAGAAGAAGATAATGACGAACAAGCGCGGCCGAATTTCAGTGTAATTTTGAGTGACATTCAAATACTATGAGTGACACTTATTTGTGAGCAAAAATCAAGCATTAATAGACTATCAGAAGCACTTACCTACTTTAAACTGCAACAGTGTGAGTTCCTGAAACCCTTTGTGATACTTGCACTTTGTGGATTATTCTTGTTTGTAATATTTAAGGTATACAAACGTGCACAAGTGAAAAAGGGAGTGAAGAGAAAGAGAACAGATATGGAACTGGAAGATAGGCATAGTAAATACTATGACAACATGACATTTCTGGGGGATTCCAGAAGAAAGATGATGAAAACAACCAGATTATAATCTGTCCAGCTGAAAAGACATTGATGTGATTGCTTGAGTCGCCATCAGAGGGGGAATTGGTGCAGCACAAAGCTGCCCACTTTTTGCACAACATAAATTACAATAGAAGATGTTCACAGATAAGTGACATGACTGTGTACCTAGCACATGCTTCTTACTTGATGTTTTAAAATATATATTCCCTCCACCCCCAGAGAGGACCGTAAACCATTAGACACATTACATTGCAATACGGACAGTTGAATTACATACATTTAATTGCAAAAAAATAATATAAATCATACATAAGGGAACATCCAATATAAGACAAACAGAGAACTGGCAAAAACAGAAAAACTGTAAAAACACAGGGAGCGATAAACACAATAAGACCTAAAAAAGGAGGAGACCCAAAGCACCTTCCTATAATCCGCAATGTCCAATATCCCATAAATAGTACTACTGCCAAACCTCACTGGTGACACACAGTAACCTTCCCAATTACCGACCCGGAACCGGCCAATCTTCACCCCATAGGGGGCTAGTTAGCCCCTTGGCCATTGGGGACCAGATCTGTTTCCCACATTTCTTAGCTCCCCTACCTTGCAGTTGTATAATGCACTTTCCACGTTATAGATACCTATTAACTGCCCTAACCAGGCCTGGAACGTAGGGAATTCAGCACTTTTTCATGCTGTTGCAATTAACAAACGGGCAAATGATAAAGATATAAAATAAAATAAATCTGATTTGAGTCTTGACCCTTATGATTATCATATCCGAGAAGCATCATGGATGCGCTAATATGGATCCCTCTCCCAAATAGCTTTCTCCTATATGTTTCAATACCCTGTTGCAGAGGCAGAAGTTTCTCCATCCAAAAAGCATGGGTATTAAGTCAGACGGCCCTCTCCACGCCTGCAGCACTTATCGTCTGCCCTTTTGCCCCATTCAAACAGCTTCTCCGGTGTATAATACAGCATAAATACGGTTTTATAATGCTGTGCTGCCATATTAGAGGAAAGACCTTCATCCCCAACCCGATGGACACATACAGATCCACGTCCACTTCCCCTAATTTCCTTGCCCATCTAGATTCAGTCTTCTCCATATCTTCAGGGGCCATATCCCTAAATAGATTATAGGTTTGTCCTATCTTGCAACCAGACCGAGTTATTGCCTCTAACAAAGGCATCTTCTCCAGGGATATCCTACCAGCATGAACTTGACTTAATACTCCCCTCACCTGTAAGTACTTAGAATAAGAGGTAGCCTTTACTCCAAAATCCTGCTGTAACTCAGAGAATTAGTGTAGCTGATCCTCCTTGTACAAATCCCCTAAAGTGGTAAATCCAGCTTGTTCTCATTGCTTACCTATTGTATCAGAAAAGTGGAGAGCACCACAAGTGTGTATATATATTGTATTGTTTAACATTAAACACTTTTTTTAACCTTATTCCATTCTCTCCAGCCAGTAATTAAGCTCTTAAAGCACACTTTTTTATAATAGCTCTGTTCAACTTGCCGACGGAGGCAACCCCAAGCTACTTTATCTGCTTCTTACTTGAATCAATGATTACTGAAAATATTTCACTCGACGTGTTTAACCATGCTAATTAGGATATTTTAATGAAGTTTTAATGAATATAAACCACCCTCATTTAATTGAAAATGTACTTTGAAGAACAAACCCGACTTTCCTAAATTTGTGTATTAACATATGATTAGCACATAATGATTTGAAACTGTGATTAAAACATCCTCATATATGTAGAATGTGATCCTACTTGAAACAACGACGTTTATGTAATGGGTGCTTTGATGTTACAAGTATTTGCATTTAAATGTAGATCTTAGTCATACTTACACTTGACTAAAATAAAAATTTACTGTATGCCACACATAATATGAATTTAATAACATGTACTAGAAATTTATATTCACTTGTTTTTAAATGTGCACCAGCATATTAAATGTGCACCATTGAATTAATGTTTGAGTTGTCTTGACTATTTAGACCTGTATTCACCATGCTGCATTCCATAAAATACTGTTTTCCATTTTCTGCTAACACGACCTTTCTTGCAGGTATTCACATGCATTGTTAGTTTAGATTAGATATATTACTGTACTAGAGATAGGGGACAGAGCCTGAGAAGAAGACCTTGATGAAGATGCATGGAGAAACAGTGTCAACTGAAAGACATACTGAGCAAATGTTTCAATCCACTTGTGTCTGAGAAAGAGATGTCCTTCCCATGTCCAGTGTGGGATCATCTATTGATGTTGCAGTCTGCAACCTGGGAACTTGACGAGGACAATGGACCTCTGATGGTGTAATCAAGGGGGTGTTATCTATGGGCTTTGTACGTTCTAATATAGTGATTGCCCTGGATTTCAGAGATTCATTCCTGACTTTTGCCGGACTGCATTGCTGAACCCCTTTGGCAGACTTAATGCAGATCTCTCTGGTTCATTCCGTACTCCTGACCCATAAAAGACTCATGACTGAGCTTCTGAGATGCTAACATTTTCTTGCTTGATTTCCTTTTGTCATGTCCTGATTTCCTTCATCGAAATTCTCTGATTTGTGAGTTTCTTTATTACTTGACCATCCTTATGACTTTTAAATCATAGATTACTGATGTATAGGCAAGAGAGTCTTAGACTATATTCTGAGCACCAGATAGTGAAGCTATTTTTCTGTATCGCAATCACAGAACTGCTTGCTAGTTTAATACTAGTCCACGTAAATTTCTTCAGGAGGCTGGGACTTCCAGTTGTTATACTGTACCTTTACAGCATGGTTTTAAGAGTAGTGTATTTGAACTTGATTATTAATTTGTAATAAATATTTTTTAACTTGGCTACCGATTCCTGATTCTTATTGTGTAGCCAAATGGGTTGCATTGTTAATTGAACTTTAATTGAATGCAAAGACTAACTCCCATCACCTCTCATTTGGGTTTAAAAGATTCATCGGAGGACCAATAGTAAGCAAGAGGGCCCAGAAAAAGCTGTATCAATAGGCTACCATTGCAAGTAACTGTGTTGTGTAATGCAATTACTGATAATAACGCAACAACAAGCAATTTTAAAGTGACATTCACACTCAGGTTAAAAGCACACCTTAGCCTGGAGAGCTCCTGTCCACCAGGGCCTCCTGTCTTTGCACTGTGCTTAGCTGTGGGAGCTGCTCCATTACAGAACATTGCGCTCCATTGCGGTCAGCCATATTTTTTTACTTTGTCCCGGTCTCACGCGACTAGATGTTCGCAATTGGCTCTTTGATCATTTAGGCACTAGTTTTTACCTTAAACCTTAAAAATTCATAACTCTGGTTCTACTGATTTGATTTTTGTAGTTTTGGTGTCAAATCATTTATTGAACTTTACTCTGTTTTTCTAACTTGGTATGGGATTTTTCTTGTGTTGTGTTTTCACTTTATTAAATATTTTACACATTTCCTCTAAGTTAAGCCTGACTGCTTTTGTGCCAAGCTACCAGAGGGTTAAGCACAGGTTAATTTAGTGACTTTTGTGGTTCACCCTTACAGGGATTGTGGCTGTTGATTGAGCTGGGGTCACCCCCCATTCAACCAACAGCCCAATTTTCACAGACTAGCTTCTACATTAGTGATTTTTCAAACGGTAATGGGTATTATATTGAAAGATATGAGTGGTGTGAAATTCTTCCAGAATAATATTCTGGTCTATGCTAAAGATAAGAGGGAACACAATAAAATATTAGATGGATTCAAGAGTTGTTTGCACTTCTAAGATTCTCTTCAGTGACAGTTGTTGCCCTGGAGGAGAGCTGGCAACAGTGTTATCAGATTCTTCTTATCCTTGTACAGAATAAATGTACTTACAGTTTTATCGCAGCATGTTGTCATCTTTACAATAGTGATGAGTGCCTGCACTGCGGCTGGTGGATCCTCAACGCTCGAATATCATGTTTCAGTTACCCAGCTCCACAGATTTAAACTGTTCAAGATTTCAAGTGTAAAGGCAGTGACACTCTAGTGATTTATTTGCATTACACTGGAGGCATAGGAAATTACAACTTGTAGAGTAGAGGCAGTGTCATTCTAGTGAATTGATGGCATTACCCTAGAAGCATGGGAAATTGCATGTTCTCCACAGTAAGGGGCTCATTACGATGTCGGGCGGAAGCACAACCGCCGTGCTGGCGGATGCAAAACCACCAGTTACCGCCGGCACGCAGCAGTCCACACGCCCGCCCAATTACGATGCGAAAAGTAGGCCAAACACCGCCGGCAAGCCAGCAACACCGTCCGCCATCAAAGTGCGCCCGTACACGTAGCGGCGCAGCCCAATTGACACACACCGTCCGACGAAACACGTCCCGCCCGGCGTATAAATTACGATGCCGCAAACAAACGGCTCCCACGGCCAAGAGATACCGTACGACAAACCGAAGCGGTAACACGGATGCCGAGCACGGACAACGAAGAAGCGGCTCCCCGAGCATGAATCCAGCACTGCAGGCCCTCCCCATGCTCCTGCTGATGCACCACCAAGGACGCAACGTACCGCGGAGACGCAGGTAGGCACACACACAACAAGTGCACGTAAACAGCGCACACAGTGCAAGGGCGGAAAAAGCGGACACCCCCACCAGCGCGTGTACACTACACATCCACCATTGCATCCACATATGACACACAGGCCAAATCGTAACATCGCGTAACACATGTGTACACACCACCTGGGACTAGGAACCAACCACCCCGTCACGGCCCCAAAGCGCCGATGACGCCGCCACACATGCGCACAACGCAGAGGCCAACCGCAGCGCCATGCATGCGTCGCACACAGACACAGGGACACAACCAAGCAGCACACACATCAGCCCCACCCCGAACGCACGTGACACGTGACAGGCCTGCCACAGACATGTCCCCAACGCCCAATTCACGGACAACACCCAACGCCACACAACCGACGCACACATGTCAGTGAAGTCACACAACAGCAGGACACACCCCAGTGTAACAAACATGGCGTAGCACACAGCGGCGGCAACACCAACTAGGAGAAGCAGGGCCCCTTCGGGAAGAGGAACGCCAGTACCACACTGAAACACCCATACCACCCTGCACATATGAACAAGACATATAAAACGGAACACCAAAGAGCCCGGGGACCGACAACAGGTGGCCCAAGAATAACATCCACACACAAGGCCCAACGCAGAGCGGAAAGGCAGCCTGCCGCCCACACAAGGGAGAGCAGACAGCACTGAATGACCTTCCATTCCAACTCCGAAACCACAGCCCTACGACAGAAGCCGGTGAATACAGCCATTGTCCAAGAATAGACCAACACAGGCATGCCGAGGAGACCGACCACAGGGCAGATAGCGCATATCACAGAAGCACACAACGGACGGGGAAGAAAAAAGAAAACACTCCCCCATGTCGGCCACATGCAAGTTAATTGGAAGGAGTCACACATCACTGACCTTGAACTGTCTGAGAAGCATGTGGGATGAGGGCCCGTGTCCTCCAAACAAGCCAACAGAACACAAGTCCTGTCTCCCTACGACTACACAGAGCTCACAGCAACCTCGGAGCGTGCACATTGCAGACTGCACACACAGCCGGAGCACGCCACCACAACGCACCGCTGCGAAATGGCAACCGCAACACACCTACCCAACTACGCCGGACAGCTCAAGCTGTACAAAACCAACCTGTTACATACATTGGGATGCGATCTCCTGTCCCTGCTGAACGTAAGTTACCGACTGACTTACCGCATCACATTGTTCAGCTGCGTCATGCCCGTCTTCTACTGTCGGAGGTGTCCCTACCAGCATCCAGTGGAGATATGCCTCTCCAACCCGGCATGTCTGAAGGCGGACCTGCTACCACTACTCCTCCCTCTGGACGCACACGACAGGGCCTGCTCTGCCTATGGGGGCATGGCGTATGTGGCCAACATCGCACCCGCACTGAAATGGGACCACTGTGCCTCCACACGACGGATCATCGAGAACAGCTACATCGAATGTCACCCAGCATGCCCCATCATGGTCCTCCAAGGGACAACTTACGAACAACACCTTGACAGCCACCATCCGCTACATTGGCTGGCAAACATGTACACCACCAATGACATGGAAGCCCTGCTGGACGGCATCGCATACCTGACAACCTGTCAATTCGTCGGACCACAACGCAGGTTCCCCGATTGACCTATGATGTCCAACCCCGCACCCATGCTTAGCTTCCGCACGGACTGGCCAGTCACCACCACAACAGCCATACCAAACGACCGGCAACTGTAACCACACCATCAACGACATCGCCATGACATCGGATATGACCGGGACATGCACACTGTTCCCCATCACATCCAGGAACACCGCATGCATCGTGGGAGGCAGTGGCATGGGGTCTGTGTATCGCACCCACATGGACGGAACTGCACGAACAACCAGGACACGACATGGATCCAGCGCCCATGGACACACACACCGCTCAGTGGACATGAATAGGTCGCCTGGAGTCTGTGGGTGCTGCACCCCTCCCACCCCCGCCCCGGGAAACCCATACCAGGACCTTTGCATGGAAGACAAGTGCATACAACAACAACACGACCCCAGTGACTGTGACATGTCCAGTAACCACCACATTGCAACAACAAGTGGCACGCCGCTGCATGCACGCAAGCCCATGCCCTGATGTCATCTCACATGCACGCGTGCATGAGGAGCAACCGCAGCAAACCTGTCACATGGAACTGAGATGGACTGTGCCCATGATGCCAAGCGGTCTGGTAGGCTACATGTATACCGTCTGTGTCAAAGTCCGCAGCTCCGCAGCTATACGTAAATGTACATTAGCACAGCCTTGGCCAAGCAGATGTAACTCTGAAGCCCACATCCCACATGCAACAGCCAATCACATGCAACCCCACACCCTATCCCATTTGCAATCATGCTCAGTATATCCTCAACATGTATTCCGCTGCCAGTAGTGTCCACTATACTGCATCACAGAGGACAGAAGACTCAATATAATGTTTGAAACCAAAACTGTCTCCGCTGACTCATTTCACAAGTACGAATGAGAGAGGATGGGAGTATGTGAAGTACACGGCAGTCGTGACATGACCATGTAGTCCACTGGTATTGGATGTCAACGCAAATGAGTAGCACAACTGTGGAAGACACACATGTGTCGTGTGAAGTCGTATGGACGCAGTGCTCAGGTGGGTGGGTGTGACGGGTAGATGCGCACATGCCAAGTTGGAGCACGCCGTGTTGGGAGGGGTCATGAACAGTACACCACCGCTTCCCTGGGCATTGTGAGAGGACACCTGTTGGGGGGAGTGAACACGTGTGTGCACAGCAGCCGGGCACACGTACAAAGCGGTACCAGGCGCACCTCAGCCCACCCTCTGTGGACAAGCTGGATCCTGTTATGCGCCCGCCATGCCCCTTGACAAGGCACACACAGCCCCAGTCGACCAGGTGTAACCCCAACATAGTCAATCCGCACAGGCGATACAGGGCACGGGATGGCAGTGGAGCATGGTGTGTGAGAGGTCTCCTCGCGCTCCTCCTGGTCATATCACGCAGGCAATAGAACCTCAACGTCTAGCATGGCACAAGTCAGATGGAAGTGTAGGGGGACGCACCACAGCACGAGCAGCACTGACGTCACGGGAGGTGGCTCGCACCATCCCATCCATTGCCCATCATACCAACCACGACACATGCCATTGCGACTAAGTGCAAGCGCGTGCGCCACCACCCCGAACCCTCCCCAGAGAGGCCAAAGAGTGAATGTGTGGGCCATCAGTCACAGACGGACGCGGCCTGGCCGCAAGGGCAGCCACAGCCACTGGGTGTCGCAGGTGGCGGATCCGGAAGGCGAAGACTGTGATGCATAGTCCATGCAGGCCGGGTCTCCATTTGGGGCACCACGCAGGTGGACGGCGTCCCGTAACACATCATACCCTGAGACAGCCCACTTGTGCAACTGGACCCACACATACACTCCTTGCCCTCTCTGGTGCGAGCTTGGGGCTGCCTGTGCAAGCGCTAGCCTCGCAGGTGCACATGCATATTGGGGGAGCGAGGGGAGGACATGAGGGCTGGGGCGAAGATGACTGTATCACTGTCAGTGAGTACAAGGGATGACCCAGATGTGGAAAGGAAGAGACGTGTCCCGTGTGTACTGCAACTAGTCGCCAATCCAACTACCCCCCATGTCCGGAATGTAAGCCCGCACCTAGGCCCGCCCATCCGCCACATCGAATATACCACCAGCACGACAACCTTCCCATTCGGAACACTGACTGGGGGTGGCGACCAGTGAACAATCATGTGTAGCCTACCCACGCGTACATGTGGGCCCTCCATGATCCATGTCACCTGCGGCAAAGTCATGACATGCGCAATGAGGGAAGTGAGGAGAGCTGTCCGCCCCACGCACAGAAGGTGCATCAGCTCCACAGACCCAGCAGCGAGTCCAGCAGGGGTCACATGTGCAGGGGCAGCTGTGCCTGGTGTGAAGGCACATGCATATAGACAGCACATCGACCAATGTGTAGTCTGCCCACATCTACAGTCCATCATCATGCGGACATAGGAATTGAACACAGGGCAACACATCTTAGTGGGTGCACCCACCGTGACCAACAATGCGCAATCATCGACGTACCCGCCCTGTGCATGGCCCCCACCCAACGGAGGCACATCCAGTGCCACCATCCCACACACAAGCCTTCCACGGAACATGCTGTGTCCAATGCTCAGTACAGAGTCAGCGCCCATCTGGTGGATCCTGAACAGGAGACACATGCACACACATGCCAGCTCCCACTATGTACGTCTGCCACCTGGCACGTGCAATGTAACCTCTCACCTGTGACGTGTGACTGCAAGCACACAGCCGTCTTGGCATGGGGCTGTCAATGTGGACACCTGTCAATGTTTCGGGAGGTGTGATCCGTACAGTGCTGTACATAGGGTGCAGTGCTGACACCTACTACTGTCTCATATCCCCTCGTGCCACAGGTCCCACTTGTTTTGGCCGCTCAGCCTGTGCCCACATCGTCGTCGTCGTGCGCCATACTCATCCAGCCTCGGAAGCAGTTCCATGCTCAGCAGACATTCATGTTGCCGTGGCGTTGCCGCTTGACGAATATGCAGTCAGTCGCCATCAGCACGCCCCGCAAGTCATTGGGGCCTAGATCCCCATGTGCATGCACATGGCAGTGGTCTGTATCACCAGCCATTGCCATTGTTGGGAGACCTGTGTAAGTGTATTGTGGCCGTGCCGTCCCAGCTTGACAGCTGGGCTGTGGCTCATGTGCTTGCTCAGTCATGTCAGTGATGTGTATGCGAAATTGCTATGTGTCGTGTTGCTTTGACATGTGTCCACTGCCATTTTCCCTAGGCGGAGACCGAACATTGACCGCCCATACCAATTGCTGGCGGACATGGACGATACAGAGGTCATTAGGAAGTTTCGGCTGGACAGGCCAACCCTGCATCGACTGTGTGCCATGTTAGAACCCCATCTCCGTCCCCGCAGGGTGTATCCGACAGCTGTCACCCCCACGGCTAAGGTGATGGCCGCCATGCATTTCTTCGGCACTGGGTCATTCCAGCACACAGTGGGCAGTGGAGGAGGGATGTCCCAGCCCATGTTCAGCAAGGTGCTGAGGGATGTACTGGCAGCCATGATGCTGTACCGAAACAGGTACATCCGCTTCCCCAGGGCTCGTGAATTGGCGGCAGTGAAGGGTGCATTCTATGCCCTTGGCAGAATCCCACACGTCGTTGGAGCCATTGACTGCACACATGTTGGCCTTGTTCCACCACAGGCCACTGAGCACCTGTACCGCAACAGGAAGCACACGCACTCCCTGAATGTGCAAGTGGTGTGCCTTGCGGACATGGTGATCACCCACGTGTGTGCAAAGTTCCCAGGCTCGGCCCATGACGCACACATAATGCGCAACAGCATCTTGCCACGACTGATGTCCAATCTGCAACAGGATCGTGGCTGTATTGTCGGTGAGTATGTGGAGTGGTGTAGCGTGCTGGTTGTGCGATGCTGTCCCCTGTCCAGTTGGAATAGCAACGGTTCTCTGTGTCCCTCACACCCAGGTGACTCTGCGTACCCGAATGGGGCATGGCTGCTCAGTCCATTGAGGAATCCTCGCACCCCAGCAGACGATCGCTACAATGAGGCACATGGGAGGACCAGACGTGTGGTCGAGCGTACCTTTGGCCTCCTCAAGTCCAGGTTCAGGTGCCTGGACCGCACCGGGGGTGCGCTGGCGTACTCCCCACAGAAGGTGTGCCAGATAGTGGTGGCGTGCTGCATGCTGCACAATCTGGCCATTCGGAAGCAGATCCCCCTCATCGTGGATGACGGAGATCAACCAGGGCCCCAGCCCGCAGACCAGGACAGTTCGAGTGAGGAGGACAGCGGAGAGGAGGAAGCTGGGAATGTGCGGCAGCAGCTCATCGCCCGCTACTTCACTTGACGGTGAGTGTCCATGTACGACGGCTGATGTGGCTGTATCTGTGCAGGTGTGTGTGTGCTGTGTCAGGGTGGCCGTTTGTTCACTGCGTGCTGTGTGTCAACGCTCCATGGCCAGGGTAGTATGCCACTGTTGGTGGCTGTGGCATTGTGCCCTATTGCTCTGTGCGATGTGTGTACATTGCTTGTAGTTGTTGACATGTACTGTGTGATGGGTGTGTGACACACTCATTGAATGTGCTCCTGTTCTGTCTCCCACCCCTAGGTCCCTACAGGCCCTCCGGTTCCATTGCCATGCCACGCATCAGGTGCCTTTCCGCCCAAGGTGGCCGTTGTATTCCGTACAAATAAAACACAGGGCACAAACAGCAGTTTGTGTAAGAGGTGCATTTATTTCAAACTGTGACATGTGATTGTGTGTAAGGTGATGACAAAAGTGGTGCGTGCAGTGACAATGAGCTGTCGGTCATGGCTGCGTGATGCTCAGGGTGTACCCACTGGTTCTATGTCCATAGTCCAACACACACATGCCATCCAGATGGCTGTGTGGAGTGGGATCGTAGTCCAAGTCAATGCAGTGGGTGGTCAAGGAAGGCTGGCTGGCTGCCTCACTTGCGTCTGGAGCGTGCGAAGTCCTCCCGGGAGATCTGTTTCCACTTCGGACGGCCCCTTCCACGTTTGCGAGGGGGTGCCTGCTTGCGACATGCTGGTGGTTGAGGTGTGCTCACTGGCTGTGGACGCAGGGGAACTGGACACTGCTGCTCGACCCTGCGCCCCGGCAGGTGGTGGCGTAGGGGGAGCTGCTGTCCCTGGCTGTGACCTCACCGCCACCACCAGCTGGCCCATGAGGTCCACGAGTTGGCCCATACGGGCGTCCATGGACCTCAGCACCCCCAGCACCTCACGCGTGTCTGTAGCTGACCTGGCCCATTGTCCTTGGGCCTCTTCATAGGCCCCAAGGACTCTGGCCATTTGAGGCAGGGCATGGCTCCCAGGGGAGGCTGGCGTTTGCCTGACCCTGCTCCTCCTACCAGTCCTGCTGCCACCGGCCTGCCCACTAGCCACATTGCTCACCACGGTCCTCGCTGTGGCTCCCAGGGTGGATCCAGTCGGCCGGGCCACCACCTGCGCTGGGGCTGGTGCCAGCGAAGACGTGGTGGTGGTGGCGGCGGTGGTGGTCGGTGCGGCGATGGTGGCGGTTGCGGCAGTGGTAGTGGCCGCAATGACCGTGGGTGTGGCCGCAATGACCGTGGGTGTGGCCGCAATGACCGTGGGTGTGGCCGCAACGACAGTGGCAGCAGGGGGCTGGGAATGTTCAGCAGCCCTGGATGATGGGTTGGTGGGTAGGAGGAGTCCTGGTGAGCCGCTGGGCCCTGCCACACCAGATGGGCCTGCTTGGTGGTCCGTGTCCGAAGAGGAGGACAGATCCTCCACATCCGTGTGTCCTCGTTGGGGGCTTGTAGGCTGGCTGTGCTGGCTGCTGGCTCCATCCCCAGCATCCAGCAGTTCGTCACCTGTGGAGAGAATGAGATTTGTTATTGTGTTGCACCTTGCGAAGTATGTATTTGTCGTCTGACATTAACAGTTCGTGCAATCTCGTACATGGGTTTCCCGGAGGCGTGTGTGTGGCTGTACCATTTGTAGTTGTGTGTGCTTGGCAATGGGACTGTGTGCTGTGCACATGTGGCATGGGACGGATTGGCCATGCCGATGGGTGTGTTGCTGTGCCCCTACTTATTGTGACTCTGGTGTATGCGGGCTCCTGGCCCATCCTGGGTCTGGTTTGTACTTTGCTTTTGGGGTTCAAATGGAACGCTTAGGAACGCATATGGCAACATGGGGGCCATGCCCCAGATTCGCATTTGGGATGGAATATGCTTTTGGGGTTCAAATGGAACGCTTAGGAACGCATATGGCAACATGGGGGCCATGCCCCAGATTCGCATTTGGGAGGGAATATGCTTTTGGGGTTCAAATGGAACGCTTAGGAACGCATATGGCAACATGGGGGCCATGCCCCAGATTCACATTTGGGATGGAATATGCTTTTGGGGTTCAAATGGAACGCTTAGGAACGCATATGGCAACATGGGGGCCATGCCCCAGATTCGCATTTGGGATGGAATATGCTTTTGGGGTTCAAATGGAACGCTTAGGAACGCATATGGCAACATGGGGGCCATGCCCCAGATTCGCATTTGGGATGGAATATGCTTTTGGGGTTCAAATGGAACGCTTAGGAACGCATATGGCAACATGGGGGCCATGCCCCAGATTCGCATTTGGGAGGGAATATGCTTTTGGGGTTCAAATGGAACGCTTAGGAACGCATATGGCAACATGGGGGCCATGCCCCAGATTCACATTTGGGATGGAATATGCTTTTGGGGTTCAAATGGAACGCTTAGGAACGCATATGGCAACATGGGGGCCATGCCCCAGATTCGCATTTGGGATGGAATATGCTTTTGGGGTTCAAATGGAACGCTTAGGAACGCATATGGCAACATGGGGGCCATGCCCCAGATTCGCATTTGGGAGGGAATATGCTTTTGGGGTACATGCTGTGAGCCATGGGTGCCGAACGTGACATGTGTTGTGGCAGCATGACAGTGCATGGTCTGAGGTGTGTGCATGCCTGACATGGCCTGCATATTTGCTGTCTGTTGTGATTACTGGACATGGCATTGGACGCATCGTTATGAGTGAGTGTTGGTTGTGTGCCAGCCAACGTATTGCAGTTGTCCCATCTCCTTGGTGTGCGTGCTGCCCTGTGCCATGTGCATCACTGCAGTGCTCGTGGGGGGTGTGGCCCATGTTGTGTGTTGTTGCTCACAGTGTGGCGTGCGCTTCATTGACTTCTGGCACATGGTTGGTCATGGGCATGTATCTTAGCGTGACTGCTGTATGTGTGGCAGCTGTGCGGATGACATGCCTTTCATGAGACTGGGGCTAACGGATGGGATGGATGGTATGTTGTATGTGCATGGTGTGTCTGTGTGTTTGATGGGTTCAGTGGTGTTCGTGTGCATTTATGTTGTTCCGCTCTGTTGCGTCTAGTGTTGTTTGTCTTACATAGGCGTAGTTGTGGGGTGTGTGGTTGACAGGCAGTAGGGGCTACATGGACAGGACTTCAATGGTGTTTCGGTTGTGTGTGATGAGTTGCACAGTGGCTGCCGTGTGGTACTATATTCAGTGTGGCTTGTGCATGCAGACGTGGCTCCTTGGGTGTTGCTGTGTCTGTGATGGGTCATGTGAGGTGTGAGTCTGTGGTTGATGTCCGTGTGCACATTGTTCACTTGTTCGTGACGGTGGGCGGTGCTGCGTGTTCGTCTGCTACGTGACATGTCCCATGTGTTGGTCGTGTTACGGTCCTCATGCCTCCAGTAATCCAGCCCTGTCCAGTTTCCCACCTGCAGGTTGTTCGGGCGTGCACTGTACTGGATGCCACATGGTTCTAAGCGGGGGTGCTCCATGTTGCAGGTCTGTGGGGGTGGGGGGTGTTGTGGGTCGTGGTGGTGGCTGGACACCCACTGACACCGATTGTTGTGGATCGTGATGTCTACCTTTCGGCTGTCGGTGTGCACTGCGGTGGCTGACACGTGGCTGTGGGGGGTGGGGGATGCTCCTCCTTGCTGTGCTGTGGGACTAGGGGCCTGGTGTGTGTTGTACTTGGGCTGTCCACCCTCCCACCCACTGCACTTTGTGTTCCTGCCACTTACCTGTTACTTGTCGGTTAGTGCAGCTATGGCGGACACATGGGTGTGGTGGGTGCTCGTTGTGGCGCTTCTGGCATACTTGGGGACCTGTTGGTGGTTACGTGGCTGGCTGAGTGTACACATGTCCCCACGCATCTTACAGTTGTTCTGTTTGGGCTGTGTGTGGTGGTGTCTGTTGCATGTGTGTGTGATGTGTTGTGTATTGTGTGCTGGACATGGGGGTGTTTGTCCCTGGGAGCTGTGGCATGGTGGTAGTGCATGTGAGTACATAGCGGTGTGCTGGTATACATTAGTTTGTACTTACCAGCCTCCACTCCCCTGCTAATCCGGCGAGGATCTCCGGATGTATGATGACTCGCACCTTCTCCTCCCACGCTTTGAAGGTCTTGAAGAGCGCGGGATTCCCTCCGCCAGTGACGGCTGCCAGCTCTCTGTTCTTGGTCTCCTTCTTCTTGACCAGGCTCTTGACGTCATTCCAACGTTTGTTAATTTCTACTCTGTTCCTGGGCAGGGTCCCGACTGCATTGACCTGGTCTACGATCCGGTTCCACATTCTGTTTCTGGTGGCTAGTGGTGTGTGCTGGACCATGTTCCCATAGATTTGTGGGTGCACCTTGATGATCTCGTCGACCATGACTGTCAGCTCAATGGGCGTGAACTTGGGCATTCTTTGTGGTGCCATGGTGTTTGTGGTGCTGGTGCGGTGTGTGTTGTGTAATGTGCAGGGGGTTTGTGGTGGTGGTGGTGGTGGTGGTGATGTGTGCGTTTCTGTGGTGTGCTGCTGTCCTTGCTGTGTCACTGTGTCCTCTCCTCTCCTCTCTGGTTTGCAATGTTGCAAGGGGTTGTGGTCTGTGGGAGTGCTGCTTTTGTACTTACCTAAGTGGGTGTGTCCTCATGGTCTGTTGTTTTCAGGTGTGTTGTGTCTGGGGTTCTGGCCTTTGTAGTTTTTGTTTGTCCAGGGGGGGTGTTTTCGGGATGTGTACTGTGCTTGTGTATTTGTGCGTGCCTTGCTGTGTGGACTTGTTGGCCATGTTGTGTGCGATTGGTTTTGTGAGCGGATGGTTTCTGTGCAGGGACGTGGGCGCCATGGCTTCTGCCGTGTCGATTCTCATCGGCGTTGTTTGCGCTGGCGGGCGGTATATTTGTAGTTTTCCCGTGCTCATGGCGGTGCGATTGTAATCTCACGTGCGGTGTGTCGGCCGTGAGGGCGGGCGGTTTTGTGTTGTCGGGCGTGTTTCCGTCCGTGGCGGGCGGTTTGACTCCGACTCGGACGATGGCGGGCGGTATTTTGTGTGATTTTTCCGCCGATGGCGGTTTTCGGTTTGTGTCATCGTAATGGCGTGGTCGGTGTTCAGACGGTGTGTGCGGGCGGATTTTTGCCGCTTCCATGCCTGGCGGATTTTTTTACGCCGGGTATCGTAATGGGCCCCTAAGTAACTAACATAAACATTGTTCATGTGTTAGCCAGGCACTAGTGCATAGTCGAGGAAACTGGCAGCGCAAAGCCAAGAAAACTGACAGTTCATAATCTCCAGATGCATCAACTTGGCAACGTCATCATGCAAAATATGTCCTTACGCATCTGACATAGCAGCCATTTTGTTAGCATCCGCAAACACTAACGATACAATTGCGATGACTATGAGTTAAAGAGAACAGTTCAGGGCCCCACTTGGCACTGATAATTTCAAACTAATGTCAAAATAATCACTTCATATTCCAGTGGAACATTATACACAAAATTGAAAGTACCTCCATAGCATCTACTATACAGTGTCTTCCATAACCAGTAAGTGACATTGCTTATACGTATTTTGTCTTTCCAAACTGTTTTCCTTTCCAATTGAACCACCAGTTTCTGTGCTAAGCTAGACAACAACAACCAATGCTAATAAGTTCTGCACAAACAATGGAAGGGATGAATCCTCCAGACCAGTTTTCTTTCAGCACCTGGTACACCTGCTGCTTTAAAATGGAAGCAGTAGAAAGAAGCTTTCAATGTATATTTAGAGGCAATTGATTGATATATTTTCACATCTAAAAAGAAAAAAAGCATTACTGATGCACAATCTTGGTCCATAAGGATGTAGTAACTTAAAAGGGTTACCTATAGAGAAGGTAAAGATTAAATCTGACAATTTTTAAAGCGGTCATGCAATAATGGTGCATAGATGTCTGTGACACCATTCTAAAGACTTTGGACAAAAGCTTTAATCCAAGGAAATATGTGGCACTAGAAACACTCATATTTTTACAGCATGTCCAACATCCAGGAGAACCTGCTGATGAGTGTGTTATGTTATGTTATAGGATTTATAAAGCGAGTAGTTGCCCAAGGGCTTCCCAGCGCTAGAAGTCAGATACTGTGCAAAAGCCAGAGGGGAGTCTAATGGCACTGATGGAAAAGCCAGGTCTTAATCTTTTTTTGGAAGATTGATTCTGTTTCCAGAAATCGGATTTCAGATGGAAGTAAATTCCACAGCTTGGGTGCCAGATGTACAAAGGATCTACCGCCCCATCTTGCTCTTTTGATTCTAGTCGTTTTTAGTAACCGTTCAGTGCAAGAGCTAAGGCTTCTGTTGGGGACATATAAGCTCACCAAGTCTCTCATTTTACGGGGGCCCTTGTTGTGTACGGCTTTGTGTGTCAAGCAAAGTGCCTTGAATTTGACTTTAGCCCTGATCGGAAGCCAGTATAGTGCTCTTTGATGCTTTCCCACTGGTTCCTGTATTGGGACCTTACACAGAAGTCTCACGGCAGCATTCTGGATGACCTGGACTTTTTGGATGACATATTTTGGTGTCCCCAGATAAAGGGAGTTTCCGTAGTTGAGGCGTGATGTGACCAGTGCATGAATTACTGTCTTTCTTAGCTGCATAGCGATACGCTCCAGAATCTTACGGAGCATTCTGAGTAACCCAAAGCAAGTACCTGCAAGTTTCTTTGCTTGGGTCTCCATTGTTAGTTCCCTGTCGAGCCAGAAGCCAAGATTTTTAATAGTAGAGCTCGGGACTGGTGACATACCTAGACAGTTAGGCCAGCTAATCAGAGGCCTAGGGACCACATTGTTTCTGAGGACCATCAGCTCAGTTTTGTCCCCGTTCAACTTCAGACAGCTGCTTCTCATCCATTCCACAACCCTTTCTAGACATGGTGCTAGAAGATCTGAATCGCCATTAGTTCTGGAGTCAAGAGAGACCACCAGCTGTGTGTCATCTGCATACAATATCATAGAGATACCGAACTCCTGGACTATATCAGCCAATGGCCTCATATGGATGTTAAACAGTGTAGGGCTAAGCGAGGAGCCCTGTGGCACCCCACAAGTCAGTTGCATTGTTTTTTAAAAAAGGTTGGCTTCCATAACTTGGAAAGATCTGCCCTCTAAGAAGGATGTAAACCACTCCAAGGCTTTATCTTGGATACCGATTTCCATCAGTTTGTTTTGTAGAATGGAATGGTCAACGGTGTCGAATGCCGCACTAAGATCTAGGGGTAGTATAGCGGCTGAGCTGCCTTGATCCAGGGTCCTTTTTAATTCTTCTGACATTGCTAGCAGGGCTGATTCCATGCTGTGCTGGGCTGTGCACAAAAGCCCATCTGCGTAGGATGAAGGCAGAGGTTAGTTTCCAGAAACTCCGCTAGAGTTCCATTTACATGTTTCTCTATTAGTTTACCAATTAGTGGTAGAAGTGATATAGACTGTTAGTTCCCCAGTTGAGCTGGATCTAGATTGGATTTTTTAAATGAAGGTCTAATTATTGCATGTTTCCAAGCTTTTGGAACGTCGCCTGCCTCTAATGAGAGATTAATGATTTCCACTACTGATGGGAGCAAATCCTCAATGACCTTACAAAGTATGTGGGGTGGAGCTGGATCTAGTGGTGAGCCTGATCTGACCATATCTATAAGAGATCTCACATAATTTTTGTTAGTAGGTGGGAAACGAGTTAGGGCAGGAATAAAAGTGATCTGCACATTATCTCTTTCCTGGCTTATAGTTGTCTCACTCCCATCATGAAAGGAGCTATAAATATCCATGACTTTTTTATGGAAATAAGTGGATAGGTCATTACATTTTTCCTCCGAAACCTGAGAGGTAGGGTTGTCATGAGTTAGAGTTGTTAAGGATTTGACCACCTTAAAGAGTTCCTTGGATGAATTCTGAGCCTGATTAATCTTTTGCTCAAATTCCTTTGCCGGAGCATCTTTGATATTATTATGGTAGAGTCTAATGGCTGCCTTGTACCTAACTTTAAGTTGCATGTCATAGTTCTTCCTCCATTCCCTTTCAACTTTTTTGCAGTTTTTCTTTAAGGACGCTAGTTGTGCGTTAAACCATGTTGCCTTGTTGGACTTAGTTTTTAGTTTATGAATCATTTTAGGGGCCACCCTATCCAATGATTGTGTGATCAAGCTTTCCCAACTGGAATATACTTCTTCAACCATTCTCTGTATCTTGGGAGCGGAGGAGACTAAAAATTCCCCCCATGCTTCTGGGTTAAGCATAGACCAGTTCCTCATCTGGGTGATCACGGTGGGTTGGTAATTTTTCTTTCCGGCTCCCATATTACAAAGTGCAAAAGGAATAAAATGGTGGTCTGGCCAAGGCATGGCTACTGGGGAAGATGCTGAGATTTTGGGATCGTTGGAGATTAATGGATCAAGTGTATGTCCTTTAACATGTGTGGCAGAAGTTATCAGTTGGGCTAGTTGTAGCCCCTCAAGATCTTGCAGCAGCCTCTTAACGTTAGGGAGATTCTGATCATCAAGGTGAAAGTTTGGATCTCCTAGAATGATGGTATGGGATTTCTTCACCATAAAACTGGCCAAGGTGTCTATTAGGTTATTTAGAACCTCCCCACAAGGACCCAGGGGCCTATATATTAACAGCCCTCAGAAGGTATATGTTGGAGTGAAAGTAATGGTAAATTGGCAGCTTTCAAGTCCGTTTTTTATATAGCGCAGCTACTCACCCTTACGGGTCTCAAGGCACTGGGGGCCGGAGTGGAAATTAAGTGAGCTATTGCCCAGAGTCACATGGTGCTGAGCTGAGCTGCCGCCAGAGCCGGGGATCGAACCGTGAACCCTGTGCTCCGAAGTCAGCTGCCCTGGCCGCTGCACCACACCTCTTCACAATCTAGAATGGTAAGGGGGGGGTTATTGACACATTTATATTCTTCTTTTATCAGAACAGCAAGACTGCCTCCCAACTTTCTTATGCGATCCTGTCTGTAAATTTGAAACCCAGGAGGTAGGGCCATTAGAATATCTGGAGTGGAGTTATCATTGAGCCAGCTTTCTGTGATAAACAAGACGTCAAGGTCTCCATGCTCCAGTAACAGACGAATTTCAGTTATGTGTTTAGGGAGGGATCGACTATTAATTAGGCTTAGTTTCCAAGAATTGTTCTCAGCTCAAGAGCTCTGAACATCAGAGTTGAGGTTGTCTAGTACTTTTAGCTCAAAGTTCTCATCTTATGGAAGATCAAATATGTGAGGTTTATTGTGAAAACTGACATTATTCATATAATGGCTTTTGATTGGAAACCATGCCTTGCAAACGCTAGCAACATGGTTTCTGTAATCACATTTATAACATGCACGACAAGAGTTCATATGACCCAAATCTGAACTGTTTCTACACTGGAAACAATTTGCCTCCTTAAATGTATGGTAACTTGCTTTTTGTCTGATTTGTGTGTTTGTGTGTTTCAGCATTAAGAACACTGGCCTCTACTTGTAGAACCAGCTGCAAAAAGATTTAAGAGGGGCTATTATCTTAGCGGATACAACTTTGGAAGCTGCTCTAGAAATCACCCATGACATTGAGTATTTGGAAGGAGATGTCTATCTCAGAGACAAACTGTGCATGTAATCTGATCAAAGTTTTGCAGAGGAACCATATAAAAATAAAGTAGAAGGTCATGTCAAATCAGACAAAAAGCAAGTTACCATACATTTAAGGAGGCAAATTGTTTCCAGTGTAGAAACAGTTCAGATTTGGGTCATATGAACTCCTGTCGTGCATGTTATAAATATGATTACAGAAACCATGTTGCCTACGTTTGCAAGGCAGGGTTTCCAATCAAAAGTCATTATATGAATAATTTCAGTTTTCACAATAAACCTCATATATTTGATCTTCCATAAGATGAGAATTGTGTCTTGCACCTAGGGGGAAACAATGAGGAAGTGGTGATTGAGTTACAGAAACACATGCACAAACCTCCTTATTGTTCTCTTAAGATCAATGAAGTGTTTAAGGACATTGCTGATTCTGATTTAATTGGAAATAGTGAGCTTAAAAATTTTCCTAATGTTACTTTTAAAAACTCTAGATTGAAGATCTTTGCTTATTGAAAAAAGAGTGGAAGTGATTGGTGAGTTTGAAGCTGTACTCGGGTTTGATGTCAATGTGGCAAGAAGTATGATGTATCTGGCAAATATTAGCTTGTCCTGCTGAGGTGGCAGGACCCAAGTGAATTACCCTGGACCCCAATCATCCAGACCAGGTAGTGTGTGAGAAAGACCTCGGGCAGGTACACATCGAAGATCAAGTTAATGATTATTGGGTGAGCAAATCTCCCGAGTTATTCTCCAAAATGTTAGGCAATCTTAACAATTTTACAGACAAGATTGTCCTCAAATTGGATGCCAGACTTATATGAGTAAGATCAGGAAAGTACCCTTCAATTGAAGAAACCATCCAGACCAGGTAGTGTGTGCGAAAACAATGGGGATGGTACACATGGAAGATCAAGCTAATGATTACTGGGTAAACACTTTGAAGGATGCTGTCATATTCTCAACTCTGGATATGTTAGTGGCTTAGCATCAGATAGAACTGCATCAGGAGCCACAACATTTAACATCATTTGTCAACCTTGAAGGGGCGTATTATTATAGGTGAATGCCTCTTCAACTAGCTTTTGTGTCAGTGGTCTTTCAAAGGGTAGTGGGTATTAATTTCAAGGATAAGTGTAGATTAACATTCTTCCAGGATGATATTGTGGTTTATACTAAATATAAGAGGGAGCATGATAAAAGATGTGATGCTGTTCTTAAAATACTTTAAAAAAAATAGAAGCCAGTAAGAAAGAAGAAGTGCAAATTTGCCATCTAAGAGGTGGACCATTTAGGTCATCTTGTGCCTGGGGCAGGTGTGAGACCAAAGGACAAGTTAATAAGAGTGGTTGAAGATTTTCCTCAACCTAGTAAATAAGAATCAGTTGAGATTATTTCTTGGTCTCACAGAATAGTATTCATGTTTTGTGTAAAGTTTTTCCAATAAGGTTACACCTCTACTTGCTCTTCCGAAGAAGAGTGTATGCCTGAATGTAAAATATGATATTGTGAAGGCCAAACCATTGAAGCCTTATGACACTAGAGATAGCAATATAATCATGATGGATGTAAATGAATGTGAATTGGGGTGATTTTATTGCAAAAGAAAGAATGTGGACGTATGGAAACAGTGTATTTTGCTTTAAGGGCCTCACAGGGCGCAGAAGCAATGTAATATGTCATAGAGAAGAAGCCCCTCGCTATATGGTGAACTGTTCAACACACTAAAAATTATGGAAAACTAGTTTTGAACTGACAACTGTTTATAAACTGTTGTTTCATCTATTTTGCACAAAAAGAAGTGGTCGTGCCACACCACAAAAAAGCCTCATGTCAGGTTCATTCAGAATGTGATTGAATTTCTGATGGACATTTTCAATAGAGTAGGTATCTCTGAAGAATTTGTGACAGGCAATGGTTCTCAGTTTGTTCATTGGAGATGTAGAAGTTTAAAAGATATAAATGGACTAAAGCTTATGAGATCCTCATTAGATCAGCCAAAAAGTAATGGTTTCATGGAATACCTTAAGAGAGTAGTCAAAAAGACAAATCAGTTGTCCCTTGTTAATGAATTAGAGTGAAAGAAGAGAATAAGGAATTTATATTGGGCATTACATTCCACTCCCTGCATCAGCACAAGAGTTTCTCCTTTTGTTTTGCTGAGGGGTGGGAGATAAGAGATTGATTTAGAAAAGCTACATTAAGCAGTGGATTTCAGACGAGCAGTTCAGGATACGTATGGATGCTAGTTTAGAGACTGTAAATTGAAAGTGAGTTTTGGTGATGAAGTAAGGATTTAGCTGGATCATTTCAACAGGTCATGTTTCTCAGATTCCAAAGAGGTAGTAAAGGTGAAGGATGATGTTGTGATCCTGAATCAAGGTAAGGTGTGGAACAAGGAGAAAGTGGATGTCATGCCATGGAGTAATCTCAAATATGTCTGTAGAAAATTGGGCTAGCATCACAGGCGGCTTAATGATGATGAGCATGTGAGTGCAGATCGTGAAGACAAATATTTGAATTGCTGTAAGTCACATAGAAAGTAGGAAAACACCTGAAAGACTTATTGAAACAGTAAATCTGCCCGCTTTCCACACCAAGTTCCGGGATGGATCCCACAGTGTTGCTATTCTTGTACCTTTATTACCTGTCCAGATGTTAATAGCAGAGCTTCATTTCCAGACGTTATTTTTCTTTTATGTTTTCTTTATATTTTCTATGGGGAAGACGTGTTGGGCTCCATATCTAATTTATGCTGTCAATTTAATGGTACATGCTGTTAACCCCATTATTTACCTTGATCCTTCCTGTTTGGGTTTTAGGGTTGTTTGCACTGATAAGATTCTTTTGGGTGACAGAGAAGAGCTGGCAGCAGCAGTGTTATCAGATTCTTCTTATCCTTGTCAGAATAAAGTTACTTACACCTTCCTGGCAGCATGTAGTCATCTTTAATATGTGCATATGAAATTTTCAGATGAAATGTTGACCACAGGTTTGAATCCCAGTAGGTGCACTCAGCCTTCCATCCCGCCAAGGTTTATAAAATGAGTGCCACTGAGTTGAGTAACAATAGTAACAATAAACAACAGCTCTAGGAAATCCACAGGATGTATTTACATTTTACAAATAAACATGTTAAATTAATTGGAAAACAAAGACCTTCATTAACTATAAAGCAATGTGTGATATCAATCAAAAAGTGGACCATGTTTCACAGCTTAACTGAAACCAATGAACTGCAGCAACAAAATGGTGTTAGTAATAAAGTAGTGCTTTACTGTATGGTTACATATTCATGCCTTCAACAGTATGTCACACATGCATGACTTTTCTGGGTTTCAGCATACATATACACCTAACAAGTCACATAACACATTACTACAAAGAAGCTGCACCACAACATTTCAGATCAAATATGTATCTGCAGATATATGGTGACAATAATATTTACTCCAAAATATAATCACAGTGGGATTAATAGTATAAACCACTGCTTACCGTGATGATATTTTGTCCATGATATATTATCGGCAGGCTGATTTTCCATTCACAACACAGTGACCTAGAACTAACCATAGAAGGTGCACCACATACAACACAACAGGACACCATTAAATGTAATTCTGGGCATGGGAATTAGGCATTTCAGTGGAAGCAAGAGGCTAGAATTGGTGAACTTGGCATAAAAAATGGTTTGTGTCACAAGTTGATTTATTCTTTTAGGAGGGAGTGACCCATATCAACTTAATAAACATAATCAGGTAAGCCCCAAACTCTTATCTTAAAGAATCTCTGCTCACCCTCTGGTAGATATGTCACAAGAAGCTGGCAATTATTCTTATGTTAATTTCAAGCAATACCAATTATTTCAAAGTAAAGAACACAGTGAAATAAAATTGCAACCCTATTATCAAAAGCAGAGAGAAAAATGACTGTGTTATTGAAAAATAAAAGTTCGGTGTTGACCAGGACCTAGGCAGGATTTCAGACTGACCATTGTCAAGAAGAAGTTGTGTAAATCAAGTGAGTCATCCTGGTCAAAACGTTTACCCCTTTACTTAGTTTTTTAAATGGAAGCCAAAATCCTTCAGTGGGGCAAGGACCAAGGCTACGGATCCCTCGAAGTTGGATATGTCATTGTCAGAATCCCACTGATGCCATTGGCTTTAGCACAAAAGATAGACAAATCCGGATTTAGTAGCTGCTGAGGTTGTTTCCCTTGTTAGATATATTTTCCAACTCGACCAATATCAAGGTTTTATGGTCAGATCTCATTTTTGGGATTTCAAAATTCTCCAGTGAGACAATGCTGGAAGCTGTAGCCAGATATTGCACCTCAAGACCAGATACCTTTACCGCATGGTTCCGCTGAGCCATTGTTCAGTATAGCAGAAAGATCCCGGTGAGATAAACCTATTTTCTTGCACGCCTCTGGTGGAACCTCCATGGGCAAGCTCTGCACCTTGCCACGGTTCTCTGAAAGTGGAAAAAAAAGTAAGTCCCACTTTTGTGATAGGAAATGTCTTCTCGATTAGTCCACAGGGTCCAGTTCCTCAGGGCAGTCTTCTAGGAAAAATAACTCACTCAAGTCAGGAATGCTGCACAGTCCAGTGCTCTGTGGTCTGTTGGGCCCACTTGGAGTCAAGAGTCCTTCCTGTTTATTGTGTGCATGGAGCAGGCAAATAGGAGACCAAGACACTTGACGCTTGGAGTGCAGTTTCAGTCAATATGTGCCAGCAGGAGTGAGGAGTCTCCTTTCTTCCAGCAGGGTCTTCCTCGTCAAGTGGAAACTTCTCAGTTCTATGAATTTTCAGAGGAGGTGGTGGTGAGGTGCCAGTCTTATCCTGGGCACTAGTCATTTATTGGAGAATTTTCCCTGCCCAATGCTGACTGCTTTCATGTCCTACTCCCACCTCATTTTTCAGCACTTCCTCTTAACCTTACTCTCAATTTCCCAGAAGTCACTGTTTATAGAGGACCAAACCCATCTAAAACCAGACCGGCATCTCTCCACCTTCCTTGCCACTCCCCTATTTAGGCCTTCTTTCCTCCTATCTAACATGGTCAGAACTGGTTCTCCCTCCTGCTGGGTTTGGAGCCAAAGAGTATAGGAAGGCTCTGGGAATGAATGGGACCAGGTCCTGTTTGCCCCATTTTGGATCAACAAGTTAAAGAAAGGAAGACTTTTTAAGGCTGCCCCTTGTTTTGACAGCTGTACTTCACCCCTCCCAGATGGGTAATTTCTACTAAGTAGCCAGCAGTTTACAGCACCCTGTTCTTCCTGGGCTCAGAGGCAAGGTATTGTATTCTGAGACACAGTTGTAACTCTCCCAGCAAGGGGGATGTATTCCAGCTCTGGAGGTGTGATCATTTGCATAAATGGTTTTAAGTCAGCTCTGGCAGCCCAAAGCACATTGCATGACTTGCATGCATTTTCTTAAGCAAATGTGCAAACTAAATAATGTAATCACACCTAGGCCTGTCGTAGGTGAAATGCAGCTGAACCTACATAGTGAAAATTGCATTTAGGCCTTCAGTCACTGTGATGTAACACTTTTTATATATATATATATATATATATATTATCTACTGGCGGTCGCCAGTAGATAGTTATAGTTACAACCTATTATCCATAGGAAATCCGCGACATTCTATTTGAAATAACTCTCTTGCCGGTTGACGTATCTTCGCAAAATTTTCAAACTTTGTGGCCCGCTCCGGTCCGCTCCTACCCTGAAAGTCTCGGGGGATTCGTCAAGCGGGGGCCGAGAAAAAAGGGGGTCCCAAAATGCGTTTTCCCCATGCAATTTTCCATAGGAAACTTTAGACACGGCTACAGCCCGAACTGCTGAACGGAATTACACCAAATTTGGCAAAGAGGTAGTTCTTGGTTCAGAAAGAACCCTTTTGTTAAATGGTGTAAATCCGTTCAGTAGTTGCTGAGAAAATCAAAAGTAAAAAGATAGTGATATCTAGGGCCGCGGATCCTCCCGAGCACGAGCTTTATGTTAATTGGCTGTCAACACTCCAAACCAGGAAGTGTTGGCAGCCATTTTGTCCCTCGGTAGAACCGAGGGACAGAAACAAGTGCGCAAAGCGCACAAAGGGGGCAGGGTAGAAACACCCTGACCCCTAGGTCTGCTCAGGGGTCCCACAAGGACCCCCTGGGCAAAATTTTTTTTTTTTTTTTAAATCGGCAGGATGCGCTCAGGGAGCGCGAACCCTGCCGAAAAAAAAATCGAAGCGCGGTCTCCCGCGCTTCGATGTTACTGGCCCCCGGGTGGGCCAAGTCCCGGGGGCATGCTGGGGGGGTTAATTTTATGTGTGGGGGCCTCTAAGGGTCTCCCAAGCCCCGGGGACCACCACCCCCGGGGCTTTATGTATAATGGTGCGGGAGGGCTCTGAGCCCTCCCGCAGCCCCGGGGACCGCCACTTCCCCGGGGCTTCTTTTTATTTAAAAAACCTGTGTGGGGGGCTCCAGCCCCCACACGCCCCGGGACCACCACCTCCCGGGGCACTAAGAAAATTAAAATGGGGGTCCATTTTGGACCCCCAGAGCCCCGGGGACCACCACCTCCCCGGGGCTTTCAAAATGTAGGGAGGGGGCCGCGCGGCCCCCTCCTGGAGCCCTTGATGGCCCTGGGGACCACCACCCCCAGGGCCGGCTCCTGCAGTGTCCCGGGGTGCCTACCCCGGGACACTGCTGTTTGCAATGACAGGACGGAGCCTCGCGGCTCCCGTCCTGTCATTGCAAACTTGCTTTGGATATTGGAAGAGAGAGCAGGAAACCTGCTCTCTCTTCCAATATCCAAAGCCGACTGCTTTCCACATGGGGAGCAGCATGTTAGCTGCTCCCCATGTGTAAGCAATGCCGGCTCCCGTAGGACACGGGGAGCCGGCGGGACTGTGGGGGCTTGGGGACCCCCCAAAGTCCCCAACGAGAGGCCAGGCCCGGGGGATGGGGTCCCCGGGGCCATAAGAGGCCACGGAGGGGGCCACGCAGCCCCCTCCCCAAAGTAACAAAAATTAAAAAAAAAAAAAAAGTGCAAGGCCGGCCCCGGGGATGGGGTCCCCGGGGCCTTAAATGGCCTGAGGAGGGGGCCACGCAGCCCCCCTCCAAATAAAAAAAAGAGGCCATGCCCAGGGGATGGGGTCCCCGGGGCCAATACAGGCCCAGGGAAGGGGGGCCATGCGGCCTCCTTCCCGTTTTTTTTTTTAATTTTAATTAAAAAGAGGGGAAAGGCCCTGGGGGATGGGGTCCCCAGGGCCTAAAAATAGGAAAAAGGAAGGGGGCTACACAGCCCCCCTTCAGGGGAAAAAAACAAAAAAAAAAAAAACGATCGGGCCCGTAGGCCCCGCCCCTTCCTTCACCACTCTGCAAACGCGCCCCTGGCGCGTTTGCAAAGGGGGAACGAATTCCCCTTGAATACTGGGGGTCCCTGGGGCCAACTAGCCCACCAGGAACCTCCAGTATGCGCCAGGGGCTGCCTTGCAGAGAGGTGTACAGAGGCCACGCCCCTTTTACACCTCTCTGCAACGCAGCTCTATGGCGCTTTTGGAGGTATATGGTGGGCTAGTTGCACCCCAGGGACCCTCAGGATTCAAGGGGAGTTAATCCCCGACTTAAAACGCGCCACGGGGCGCGTTTGCACAGTGGTGAAGGGAGGGGCGGGGCTTCAGGTGACATGTGTGCAAACAGGCCCCGTGGCGCGTTTTAAGATGGGGAATTAAATCCTCTTCAATCCTGAGGGTCCCTGGGGGCCAACTAGCCCAACAGGTACGTCCAGAAAGCGCCACAGAGCTGCGTTGCAGAGAGGTGTAAAAGGGGTGTGGCCTCTGTAAATGTCTCTGCAACGCAGCCCCTGGCGCATACTGGAGGTTCCTGGTGGGCTAGTTGGCCCGTAGGGACCCTCATGATTCAAGGGACTTAATCCCCCAACTTAAAACGCGCCACGGGGCGCGTTTGCACAGATGTCACCTCAGGCCCCGCCCCTCCCTTCACCATTGTGCAAATATTCCTCTAAAATCAGCCGAAATACGAATTCTGATTTACTCACCTGTTATCAGGAGAGACCTCAGTGCTGCATCTTTCAGCCCAGTACTGGTCCTGAAAAGTAATTTTAACCGTACTTACCGGTAACTTGAATTTCCTTCATAGGCTAACATTGACTGGTTTCACTTGGAAATTCTTCTAAGTGTGGAGTTTTGGAACTTTAAAATATTCCTCTAAAATCAGCCGAAATACGAATTCCGATTTACTCACCTGTTATCAGGAGAGACCTCAGTGCTGCATCTTTCAGCCCAGTACTAATCCTCAAAAGTAATTTTAACCGTACTTACCAGTAACTTGAATTTCCTTCCATAGGATATCATTGCCTGCTTTTTGCTGAAAAAGTTTCTAATTGTTGATTTTTGAAACATACAAATATTCCTCTAAAATCAGCCGAAATCCGAATTCTGATTTACTCACCTGTTATCAGGAGAGACCTCAGTGCTGCATCTTTCAGCCCTGTACTGGTCCTGAAAAGTAATTTTAACCGTACTTACCAGTAACTTGAATTTCCTTCCATAGGCTAACATTGACTGGTTTCACTTGGAAATTCTTGTGTGTGGAGTTTTGGAACTTTAAAATATTCCTCTAAAATCAGCCGAAATACGAATTCCGATTTACTCACCTGTTATCAGGAGAGACCTCAGTGCTGCATCTTTCAGCCCAGTACTGGTCCTGAAAAGTAATTTTAACCGTACTTACCGGTAACTTGAATTTCCTTCATAGGCTAACATTGACTGGTTTCACTTGGAAATTCTTCTAAGTGTGGAGTTTTGGAACTTTAAAATATTCCTCTAAAATCAGCCGAAATACGAATTCCGATTTACTCACCTGTTATCAGGAGAGACCTGTGCTGCATCTTTCAGCCCAGTACTGATCCTCAAAAGTAATGTTAACCGTACTTACCAGTAACTTGAATTTCCTTCCATAGGATATCATTGCCTGCTTTTTGCTGAAAAAGTTTCTAAGTGTTGATTTTTGAAACATACAAATATTCCTCTAAAATCAGCCGAAATCCGAATTCTGATTTACTCACCTGTTATCAGGAGAGACCTCAGTGATGCATCTTTCAGCCCAGTACTGGTCCTGAAAAGTAATTTTAACCGTACTTACCAGTAACTTGAATTTCCTTCCATAGGCTAACATTGACTGGTTTCACTTGGAAATTCTTCTAAGTGTGGAGTTTTGGAACTTTAAAATATTCCTCTAAAATCAGCCGAAATACGAATTCCGATTTACTCACCTGTTATCAGGAGAGACCTCAGTGCTGCATCTTTCAGCCCAGTACTGATCCTCAAAAGTAATGTTAACCGTACTTACCAGTAACTTGAATTTCCTTCCATAGGATATCATTGCCTGCTTTTTGCTGAAAAAGTTTCTAAGTGTTGATTTTTGAAACATACAAATATTCCTCTAAAATCAGCCGAAATCCGAATTCTGATTTACTCACCTGTTATCAGGAGAGACCTCAGTGATGCATCTCTCAGCCCAGTACTGGTCCTGAAAAGTAATTTTAACCGTACTTACCAGTAACTTGAATTTCCTTCCATAGGCTAACATTGACTGGTTTCACTTGGAAATTCTTCTAAGTGTGGAGTTTTGGAACTTTAAAATATTCCTCTAAAATCAGCCGAAATACGAATTCCGATTTACTCACCTGTTATCAGGAGAGACCTCAGTGCTGCATCTTTCAGCCCAGTACTGATCCTGAAAAGTAATTTTAACCGTACTTACCAGTAACTTGAATTTCCTTCCATAGGAATCCATTGTCTGGTTTTCAGCAGAAAAGTTTCAAAGTGTCGATTTTCACAAACTACAAATATTCCTAAAAAATCGCCTGTATGACTTAAACGCATTCTTTCAACTGTTTACAGGAGATGCACCAGTGCTGGATCCAGGATCTAACACTGAGTAAGAAAAAGTAACGATAACAGTTTTTAACTTCTAAGTGAATTTCCTTCCATAGGATAACATTGGTGATTCTATGAGAAAAAGTTTCTAAGTGTGAACTTTTAAAGTACAATAATATTCCTTAAAAATCACGACTGTAACCAAAACGCTTTTACTCAACTGTTTACAGGAGATGTCCCAGGACTGAATCTAGGATCCAGTAATGTGGTTAGAAAAGTAATCCATAAAGTAACTAATTGCATTTAACTAGAAATTCACATTGAGCTGAATGTTGCATTGTGTTTGAAAATGTGTTGCCCATTGCAACAACTGTAACTACTGTACTTAAAAGTCTATTGCCTATGTGCAAAGTAATTAAACTAAAGTTATTCATTCTGAGAAAGTATTTTTTGTAATGTAATGTATAATGTAATTACAATGTAATTTAAAAAATAAAATATGTAAAAAAAAATTGTTTCTAAAAAATTTGGAAATCAGTATGAAAAAAATGTATATAACAATTAATACATTTAAAAATTGTCATTTACAAAACCTTTGAAATTCACTGAAAAAACTGTAGGTTTCAGACATGTTATAGTTACAAATTAGCATTTAAAAAACCTTTGAAATTCACTGAAAAAACCATAGGTTTCAGGGACGTTATAGTTACAAATTAGCATTTAAAAAACCTTTGAAATTCACTGAAAAAACCATAGGTTTTAGGGACAGTTATAGTTAGTTGGACATTGCACTCGTACAAAACCCGTGAAATTCCCCCGTTATAGTTAGTCCAGCTAACTATAACTCGCGCCCCGCAATGCACTGCTGATGACGTCACATATTACATCACTCATGACATGGTCAGTGACATCACTGATGACATCTCAAATGACATCACTGATGACATCATCCATGTGATAATCTGATGCACCTCCTCACACCCTAATATAACCTTTGATACACCCACTCTAAATTACAGACTGCCATTCGCAAAACCATAGACACTCCAACACCAATAACTACATACCCACTCAAGGATTCTTAGGTCTACGCACACATCCACTCACTCACCCGTACAGTCACTCATACTTACGGTCACTCAGTACAGGACTATCATATGCACTCATACTCCTATATAGACACTCAAACACCGCCACTCATCCATAGAGGTACTCACACACCTAGTCAGTCATGCAAATAATTAAACACACTACCATTTACTCACCTATACAGTTATACACACACCAGCTCACTTACTCATACAAATAGTAGCACATTCTTACGCTCTTATACAATCACTGATACAAGCACACACTCATCCATACAGCCACTATCACAATCACTCACTCTCGCTTATAGCTATTTATATACTCCAACACACATATATACTGCCTTTCACATATGTAGTTACTCACACATGTACCACTGGGACATACATTCACTCACTAACACACTCTTACACACACTTACCCACCCATACAGTCTATCACAGTTGCACTCTTGAAACCATCCACCCAGTGAATCACCCACTCACACATCTATGCACAGAGTTGCACACACCCCTCCCACACAAACACTCAGGCACCCATACAGATACTCAGACAAGCATTCAATAACTCATATAGACACTCATGTAGCTATTCACAAACACATGCAGCCACTTACACAGCAACAGACAGACGGATACAGACATTCACCCAGTTTAGTCACTAACCCATGCATTCAGTAAGATACGTTAAATCACTCACTTATAGAGTCAGTCACGCACCTACTAAATCATCCATACAGACACTTACACACCCACTCATTCTTCAATACGTCTTTTCCTATATATATTAAAAATATATAAACTTTACAGAAACACACAGTCACTGGATGATGTCATCAGTGATGTCATCAGTGATGTCATTTGAGATGTCATCAGTGATGTCATCAGTGATGTCACTGACCATGTCATGAGTGATGTAATATGTGACGTCATCAGCAGTGCATTGCGGGGCGCGAGTTATAGTTAGCTGGACTAACTATAACGGGGGAATTTCACGGGTTTTGTACGAGTGCAATGTCCAACTAACTATAACTGTCCCTAAAACCTATGGTTTTTTCAGTGAATATATATATATATATATATATATATATATATATATATATATATATATACTGCCTATATATATATATATACTGCCTAATACAAGGCAGGCATAACGTAAATGTAAATAATTCATACTTGCAAGAGTTAATTTCACTCTACCTGATTAATAGTGTTTAGCTTTTTCCTCACTCAGATTTACTGGGAGTGGAAGAACCATTGCTCTGGCCAGAAAAATTGCATGAGACTTTCGATGTAGTAGCAGCAGCCAATTTTCATGCTGCTTTGTTTCTAACGGGAAATGCATAAAATGTTTCCCCCTGCTGAAAAAGCTTTTTGCCTCCCCTCACCCTGCTTCCTCACTCCCCACCCCCTGCATACATCTACTTACTGATCAAAGTAGGTGGTAAATGTTGAGAAAATCCTCTGGAACAGAGGATTCCGTATGATTTCACAGCTGGAAGAATTGTCTCCACATAGGGAGACCCCATTGCATTGTGCACTGCTGTACCGGTGAATAAAGAACTTCCAAAGTATTCCCCGCTGTGTCCTTGTGGTTTACTTTGAGGAGTGACCTGTTGGATATATTTGTCGCGGTTGCCAGCAACGCGAAACAAGGACCCGCCCTACAAAGCGTCCTGGATATAGTTGGCAATGGACTGTGTGTTTCAAGGGATCGAATTTTCCAGGACCGCCTCGACAAGGAACCAAGCCTGTGGCTGCTGCCTTGGCAGCCTGTGACTGCACGGGGAGGCGGGTGAGATTACTGCTTGCCTCACAGCCCGGTCTGTTTCCACGTTGGGGCTGGGGCGTTGGGGACCGGAGGGAGCTCTTAGCACCATTCAGCACGCAATCGCCAGTTGGCACACAGCCCCCGCCTTTTGCTTGGCACAACACAGCGCTTACAGAAGTTACATCGATCCAGCTGCTGCACAAAGCTCCGTGATGCATGCTGGGGGTAGTAGTCTCCCATCAGACTGCTATGTTCACAGTGCAGCTGGGTCAGCTGATCTCCCGCCAATGGGAGTGCCTGAGGAATTTCAAAAGGAGGGAGTAGGTGATTGCGAGGTACTAGCAGCACCTGAGGAAGGCGGACAAGCCGAAATGCATTGTGCACTGCTGTACCGGTGAATAGAGAACTTCCAAAGTATTCCCCGCTGTGTCCTTGTGGTTTACTTTGAGGAGTGACCTGTTGGATATATTTGTCGCGGTGGCCAGCAACGCGAAACAAGGACCCGCCCTACAAAGCGTCCTGGATATAGTTGGCAATGGACTGTGTGTTTCGAGGGATCGAATTTTCCAGGACCGCCTCGACAAGGAACCAAGCCTGTGGCTGCTGCCTTGGCAACCTGTGACTGCACGGGGAGGCGGGTGAGATTACTGCTTGCCTCACAGTCCGGTCTGTTTCCACGTTGGGGCTGGGGTGTTGGGGACCGGAGGGAGCTCTTAGCACCATTCAGCACGCAATCGCCAGTTGGCACAAAGCCCCCGCCTTTTGCTTGGCACAACACAGCGCTTACAGAAGTTACATCGATCCAGCTGCTGCACATACCTTCGTGATGCATGCTGGGGGTAGTAGTCTCCCATTAGACTGCTATGTTCACAGTGCAGCTGGGACAGCTGATCTCCCGCCAATGGGAGTGCCTGAGGAATTTCAAAAGGAGGGAGTAGGTGATTGCGAGGTACTAGCAGCACCTGAGGAAGGCGGACAAGCCGAAATGCATTGTGCACTGCTGTACCGGTGAATAAAGAACTTCCAAAGTATTCCCCGCTGTGTCCTTGTGGTTTACTTTGAGGAGTGATATATATATATATATTCACTGAAAAAACCATAGGTTTTAGGGACAGTTATAGTTAGTTGGACATTTCACTCGTACAAAACCATAGAAATTCCCCCGTTATAGTTACTTCAGCTAACTATAACTCGCGCCCCCGCACTGCACTGCTGATGACGTCACATATTACATCACTCATGACATGGTCAGTGACATCACTGAGGACATCACTGATGACATCTCAAATGACATCACTGATGACATCATCCATGTGATAATTTCATGCATCTTCTCACACCCTAATATAACTTTTGATACACCCACTCTAAATTACAGACTGCCATTCTCAAAACCATAGACACTCCAACACCAAAAACTACATACCCACTCACTGATTCTTAGGTCTACACACACATCCACTCACTCACCCGTACAGTCACTCATACTTAGTCACTCAGTACAGGACTATCATATGCACTCATACACCTATATAAACACTCACACACCGCCACTCATCCATAGAGGTACTCACACACCTAGTCAGTCATGCAAAAAACTTAATCACACACCCATTTACTCACCTATACAGTTATACACACACCAGCTCACTTACTCATACAAATACTAGCACATTCTTATGCTCTTATACAATCACTGATACAAGTACACACTCATCCATACAGCCACTCTCACAATCACCCACTCTCACTTATAGCCATTTATATACTCCAACACACATATATACTGCCTTTCACATATGTAGTTACTCACACATGTACCACTGAGATATACATTCAATCACTAACACACCCATACACACACTAACCCACCCATACAGTCCATCACAGATGCACTCTTGAAACCATGCACCCAGTGAATCACCAACTCACACATCTATGCACAGAGTCACACACACCCCACCCACACAAACACTCAGGCACCCATACAGATACTCAGACAATCAATCAATAACCCATGTAGACACTCATGTAGCTATTCAGAAAGCCATGCAGCCGCTTACAAACCAACAGACAGACGGATACAGACATTCACACAGTTTAGTCACTAACCCATGCATTCAGTAAGATACATTTAATCACTCACTTGTAGAGTCAGTCACTCACGTACTAAATCATCCATTCAGACACTTATACACCCACTCATTCTTCAATACGCCTTTCCCTATATATATTAAACATATTTAAACTTTACAGAAACACACAGTCACTGGATGATGTCATCAGTGATGTCATCAGTGATGTCATTTGAGATGTCATCAGTGATGTCATCAGTGATGTCACTGACCATGTCATGAGTGATGTAATATGTGACGTCATCAGCAGTGCATTGCGGGGCACGAGTTATAGTTAGCTGAACTAACTATAACGGGGGAATTTCTATGGTTTTGTACGAGTGAAATGTCCAACTAACTATAACTGTCCCTAAAACCTATGGTTTTTTCAGTGAATTTCAAAGGTTTTTTAAATGCTAATTTCTAACTATAACGTGTCTGAAACCTATGGTTTTTTCAGTGAATTTCAAAGGTTTTTTAAATGCTAATTTCTAACTATAACGTGCCTGAAACCTATGATTTTTTAAGTGAATTTCAAAGGTTTTTTTAAATGCTAGTTTCTAACTATGCCTACAGAGGTAGGACATGTGAAGAAAGAAGAAAAAACGCACAGAAAGAAGCAAAAGATGTGCAGAAAGAACCAACAGAGGAGCAGAAAGAGGCCTTGTTGCAAAATCATCCTGTGCCCACAACTTTTTCAGACGGGTACTGGTGGTAACTGACTCTGACTAACCAGAGCCAGTGCTATGCTAAAAGACACTTAGAATACAGTGAAAACACCTACATACACTAGGGAACACTATGCGTTGGGGTACCCCTGTGATTAGCATGACCTCCTCTGCAAGTCCCTAGTACATAATAGGGCAGGTGGATTAAAACTACCTCTTAAAACGCGCTACAGGGCGCGTTTGCACAGTGGTGAAGGGAGGGGGCCTGAGGTGACATGTGTGCAAACGCACCCGTGGCGCGTTTTAAGTTGCGGAATTAAGTCCCCTTGAATTCTGAGGGTCCCTGGGGCCCAACTAGCCCCCAGGTACCTACAGTTAGGACCACAGAGCTGAGTTGCAGAGAGGCGTTCCGAGGCCACGCACCTTCTTTCACCTCTCTGCAACGCAACTCTGTTGTGCTTACTGAAGGTACCTGGTGGGCTAGTTGGCCCCCAGGGACCCTCAGGATTCAAAGGAATTAATTCCCCAACTTAAAACGCACCACAGGGCGTGTTTGCGCACATGTCACCTGAGGCCCCGCCCCTCCCTTCACCACTGTGCAAACGCGCCCGTGGTGCGTTTTAAGTTGGGGGATTAGGTCACCTTGAATCCTGAGGGTCCCTGGGGCCCAACTAGCCCACTAGGTACTTCCAGTAAGCACCACAGGCCTGCGTTGCAACGCCTGTAACAAATTGTGCAGTTGTGTTTAGGTAGTGAAGAGGGTCGTGCTGGGGGTAGTGTTTTAGGGTTTAGGGTAGTGCAGTGGTGTTTGTGTAGTGTAGGGGGTCATCCTGGGGGTAGATTTAGGGTTTAGGGTAGTGCAGTGGTGTTTGGGTAGTGTAGGGAGTCGTGCTGGGGGAGTGTTTTAGGGTTTAGGGTAGTGCAGTGGTGTTTGGGTAGTGTAGGGGGTCGTGCTGGGGGTAGTGTTTTAGGGTTTAGAGTAGTGCAGTGGTGTTTGGGTAGTGTAGGGGGTCGTGCTGAGGGTAGTGATTTAGGGTAGTGCAGTGGTGTTTGGGTAGTGTAGGGGGTACTGCTGGGGGTAGTGTTTTAGGGTTTAGGTTAGTGCAGTGGTGTTTGGTTAGTGTAGGGGTACTGCTGGGGGTAGTGTTTTAGGGTTTAGGGTAGTGCAGTGGTGTTTGTGTAGTATAGGGGGTAGTGTTTTAGGGTTTAGGGTAGTGCAGTGGTGTTTGTGTAGTGTAGGAGGTCGTGTTTTAGGGTTATGGGTAGTGCAGTGGTCTTTGGGTAGTGTAGGGAGTCGTGCGGGGGTAGTGTTTTAGGGTTTAGGGTAGTGTAGGGGGTCATGCGGGGGGTAGTGTTTTAGGGATTAGGGTAGTGCATTGGTGTTTGGGTAGTGTAGGGGGTCATGCGGGGGTAGTGATTTAGGGTTTAGGGCAGTGCAGTGGTGTTTGGGTAGTGTAGGGGGTCGTGCTGGGGGAGTGTTTTAGGGTTTAGGGCAGTGCAGTGGTGTTCAGGTAGTGTAGGGGGTCGTGCTGGGGGAGTGTTTTAGGGTTTAGGGCAGTGCAGTGGTGTTCGGGTAGTGTAGGGGGTCGTGCTGGGGGAGTGTTTGAGGGTTTAGGGCAGTGCAGTCGTGTTCGGGTAGTGTAGGGGGTTGTGCTGGGGGTAGTATTTTAGGGTTTAGGGTAGTGCAGTGGTGTTCGGGTAGTGTAGGGGGTCGTGCTGGGGGTAGTGTCCTAGGGTTTAGGGCAGTGCAGTGGTGTTTGGGCAGTGTAGGGGGTAATGCTGGGGGTGGTGTTTTAGGGTTTAGGGCAGTGCAGTGGTGTTCGGGCAGTGTAGGGGGTTGTGCTGGGGGTGGTGTTTCAGGGTTTAGGGCAGTGCAGTGGTGTTCGGGCAGTGTAGGGGGTGGTGTTTCAGGGTTTAGGGCAGTGCAGTGGTGTTCGGGCAGTGTAGGGGGTCGTGCAGGGGGTGGTGTTTCAGGGTTTAGGGCAGTGGTGTTCGGGCAGTGTAGGGGTCGTGCTGGGGGTGGTGTTTCAGGGTTTGGGGCAGTGCAGTGGTGTTCGAGCAGTAAAGGGGGTCGTGCTGGGGGTGGTGTTTCAGGGTTTAGGGCAGTGCAGTGGTGTTCGGGCGGTGCAGGGGGTGGTGTTTCAGGGTTTAGGGCAGTGCAGTGGTGTTCGGGCAGTGTAGGGGGTGCTGCAGGGGGTGGTGTTTCAGGGTTTAGGGCAGTGCAGTGGTGTTCGGGCAGTGTAGGGGGTCGTGCTGGGGCTGGTGTTTCAGGGTTTAGGGCAGTACAGTGGTGTTCGGGCAGTGTAGGGGGTCGTGCTGGGGCTGGTGTTTCAGGGTTTAGGGCAGTGCAGTGGTGTTCGGGCAGTGTAGGGGGTCGTGCTGGGGCTGGTGTTTCAGGGTTTAGGGCAGTGCAGTGGTGTTCGGGCAGTGTAGGTGGTCGTGCTGGGGCTGGTGTTTCAGGGTTTAGGGCAGTGCAGTGGTGTTCGGGCAGTGTAGGGGGTCTTGCTGGGGCTGGTGTTTCAGAGTCTAGGGCAGTGCAGTGGTGTTCGTACAGTGTAGGGGGTCTTGCTGGGGCTGGTGTTTCAGGGTTTAGGGCAGTGCAGTGGTGTTCGGGCAGTGTAGTGGGTCGTGCTGGGGGTGGTGTTTCAGGGTTTAGGGCAGTGCAGTGGTGTTTGGGCAGTGTAGGGGGTCATGCTGGGGCTAGTGTTTCAGGATTTAGGGCAGAGCAATGGTGTACAGGCAGTGTAGGGGGTTTTGCTGGAGGTGGTGTTTCAGGGTTTAGGGCAGTGCAGTGGTGTTCGTGCAGTATAGGGGGTGGTGTTTCAGGGTTTAGGGCAGTGGTGTTCAGGCAGTGTAGGGGGTCTTGCTGGGGTTGATGTTTCAGGGTTTAGGGCAGTGCAGTGGTGTTCGGGCAGTGTAGGGGGTCGTGCTGGGGGTGGTGTTTCAGGGTTTAGGGCAGTGCAGTGGTGTTCGGGCAGTGTAGGGGGTCGTGCTGGTGGTGGTGTTTCAGTGTTTAGGGCAGTGCAGTGGTGTTCGGGCAGTGTAGGGTGTCGTGCTGAGGGGTGGGGTTTCAGGGTTTAGGGCAGTGCAGTGGTGTTCGGGCAGTGTAGGGGGTTGTGCAGGGGGTGGTGTTTCAGGGTTTAGGGCAGTGCAGTGGTGTTCGGGCAGTGTAGGGGGTCGTGCAGGGGGTGGTGCTTCAGGGTTTAGGGTAGTGCAGTGGTGTTCGGCCAGTGTAGGTGGTCTTGCTGGGGGTGGTGTTTCAGGCTTTAGTGCAGTGGTGTTCGGGCAGTGTAGGGGGTCTTGCTGGGGGTGGTGTTTCAGGGTTTAGGGCAGTGCAGTGGTGTTCGGGCAGTGTAGGGGTCTTGCTGGAGCTGGTGTTTCAGGGTTTAGGGCAGTGCAGTGGTGTTCGGGCAGTGTAGGGGGTCGTGCTGGGGCTGGTGTTTGAGGGTTTAGGGTAGTGCAGTGGTGTTCGGGCAGTGTAGGGGGTCGTGCTGGGGCTGGTGTTTCAGGGTTTAGGGCAGTGCAGTAGTTTTCGGGCAGTGTAGGCGGTCGTGCTGGGGCTGGTGTTTCAGGGTTTAGGGCAGTGCAGTGGTGTTCGGGCAGTATACGGGGTTGTGCTGGGGCTGGTGTTTCAGGGTTTAGGGCAGTGCAGTGGTGTTCGGGCAGTGTAGGGGGTCGTGCTGGGGGTGGTGTTTCAGGGTTTAGGGCAGTGCAGTGGTGTTCGGGCAGTGTAGGGGGTCGTGCTGGGGCTGGTGTTTCATGGTTTAGGGCAGTGCAGTGGTGTTCTGGCAGTGTAGGGGGTCGTGCTGGGGGTGGTGTTTCAGGGTTTAGGGCAGTGCAGTGGTGTTCGGGCAGTGTAGGGGGTCATGCTGGGGGTGGTGTTTCAGGGTTTAGGGCAGTGCAGTGGTGTACGGGCAGTGTAGGGGGTCTTACTGGGGGTGGTGTTTCAGGGTTTAGGGCAGTGGTGTTCGGGCAGTGTATGGGGTCTTGCTGGGGTAGTGTTTCGGGGTTTAGGGCAGTGCAGTGGTGTTCGTGCAGTGTAGGGGGTCGTGCTGGGGGTGGTGTTTCAGGGTTTAGGGCAGTGCAGAAGTGTTCGGGCAGTGTAGGGGATTGTGCAGGGGGTGGTGTTTCAGGGTTTAGGGCAGTGCAGTGGTGTTCGGGCAGTGTAGGAGGTCGTGCTGGGGGTGGTGTTTCAGGGTTTAGGGCAGTGCAGTGGTGTTCGGGCAGTGTAGGGGGTCATGCAGGGGGTGGTGTTTCAGGGTTTAGGGCAGTGCAGTGGTGTTCGGGCAGTGTAGGGGTCGTGCTGGGGCTGGTGTTTCAGGGTTTAGGGCAGTGCAGTGGTATTCGGGCAGTGTAGGGGGTCTTGCTGGGGTGGTGTTTCAGGGTTTAGGGCAGTGGTGTTCGGGCAGTGTAGGGGGTCTTGTTGGGGGTGGTGTTTCAGGGTTTAGGGCAGTGCAGTGGTGTTCGGGCAGTGTAGGGGGTCTTGCTGGGGGTAGTGTTTAAGGGTTTAGGGCAGTGCAGTGGTGTTCGTGCAGTGTAGGGGGTTGTGCTGGGGATGGTGTTTCAGGGTTTAGGGCAGTGCAGTAGTGTTCGGGCAGTGTAGGGGGTCATGCAGGGGGTGGTGTCAGAGGGTTTAGGGCAGTGCAGTGGTGTTCGGGCAGTGTAGGGGGTCGTGCTGGGGGTGGTGTTTCAGGGTTTAGGGCAGTGCAGTGGTGTTCGGGCAGTGTAGGGGGTCATGCTGGGGGTGGTGTTTCAGGGTTTAGGGCAGTGGTGTTTGGGCAGTGTAGGGGGTCTTGCTGGGGATGATGTTTCAGGGTTTAGGGCAGTGGAGTGGTGTTCAGGCAGTGTAGGATGTCTTGCTGGGTGTAGTGTTTCAGGGTTTAGGGCAATGCAGTGGTGTTCGGGCAGTGTAGGGGTCATGCTGGGGGTGGTGTTTCAGGGTTTAGGGCAGTGCAGTGGTGTTCGGGCAGTGTAGGGGGTCGTGAAGGGGGTGGTGTTTCAGGGTTTAGGGCAGTGCAGTGGTGTTCGGGCAGTGTAGGGGGTCATTCTAGGGTATGTATTTCAGGGTTTAGGGCAGTGCAGTGGTGTTCGGGCAGTGTAGGGGGTCTTGCTGGGGTGGTGTTTCAGGGTTTAGGGCAGTGGTGTTCGGGCAGTGTAGGGGTCTTGTTGGGGGTGGTGTTTCAGGGTTTAGGGCAGTGCAGTGGTGTTCGGGCAGTGTAGGGGGTCTTGCTGGGGGTAGTGTTTAAGGGTTTAGGGCAGTGCAGTGGTGTTCGTGCAGTGTAGGGGGTTGTGCTGGGGATGGTGTTTCAGGGTTTAGGGCAGTGCAGTGGTGTTCGGGCAGTGTAGGGGGTCGTGCTGGGGGTGGTGTTTCAGGGTTTAGGGCAGTGCAGTGGTGTTCGGGCAGTGTAGGGGGTCATGCTGGGGGTGGTGTTTCAGGGTTTAGGGCAGTGGTGTTCGGGCAGTGTAGGGGGTCTTGCTGGGGGTGATGTTTCAGGGTTTAGGGCAGTGCAGTGGTGTTCAGGCAGTGTAGGAGGTCTTGCTGGGTGTAGTGTTTCAGGGTTTAGGGCAGTGCAGTGGTGTTCGGGCAGTGTAGGGGTCATGCTGGGGGTGGTGTTTCAGGGTTTAGGGCAGTGCAGTGGTGTTCGGGCAGTGTAGGGGGTCGTGCAGGGGGTGGTGTTTCAGGGTTTAGGGCAGTGCAGTGGTGTTCGGGCAGTGTAGGGGGTCGTTCTAGGGTATGTATTTCAGGGTTTAGGGCAGTGCAGTGGTGTTCGGGCAGTGTAGGGGGTCGTGCAGGGGCTGGTGTTTCAGGGTTTAGGGCAGTGCAGTGGTGTTCGGGCAGTGTAGGGGGTCATGCTGGGGGTAGTGTTTTAGGGTTTAAGGTAGTGCAGTGGTGTTTGTGTAGTGTAGGGGGTCGTGCTGGGGGTAGTGTTTTAGGGTTTAGGGTAGTGCAGTGGTGCTTGTGTAGTGTAGGGGTTCGTGCTGGGGGTAGTGTTTTAGGGTTTAGGGTAGTGCAGTGGTGTTTGTGTAGTGTAGGGGGTCATGTTTTAGGGTAGTGCAGTGGTGTTTGGGTAGTGTAGGGGGTCGTGCTGGGGGTAGTATTTTAGGATTTAGGTTAGTGCAGTGGTGTTGGGGTAGTGTTTTAGGATTTAGGGTAGTGCAGTGGTGTTTGTGTAGTGTAGGGGGTCATGCTGGGGGTAGTGTTTTAGGGTTTAGGGTAGTGCAGTGGTGTTTTTGTAGTGTAGGGGGGTCATGTTTTAAGATGCAACGCTCCAATACCTGACCAGTCTGCACTACATAAAACTGCAAAAAAACTAAAAATAAAAAGTGTTTTGCACACTTTTGTCATTGGGCTATATGTGGACTACATCTGGGTAATATTTGTGCTACATTTGGGCTCTTTTTTCACTGGTGGCCATCTTGGAAGACTTCTTTGTTATGAAGTTTCCTAATTTCCTCATTTACTGCAGTCTCCTCAGTAGGAAATGCTTTCAGTTTTTTACTTTGATTCCATCAAGAAGGCATTCAGATGTGTCACACATTTGCAATAAATTCAGAATGTTATTACTCTAGTTGTTCATTAGATCACTGTAGTAAAGCTACTGCTCACCAAGGAGTTAACTGGAAGTCTACTGCTGGTATTGAAAGTGATTGTTTCAGTCTGCATGTCAGAATTTTCTAATGAAATAGAAGAGGATTTGAGATCTCACTTAAAACATCCACTAAATTTTCTTTTTGCAGCACTAACCATAATTTCTATGGGAAAATGAACCCCCTCATTTTGTTCCTTTTTAAATTAAATGTTTTAAGTGTTACCAGTTTATTCCAATCAAGATGGCTTCAGGTGTGCCATACTTTTGTCATAAGTAAGGCTGTTAGCACTCTAGTTGTTCTTTAGAACACTCTGGGAAGCTGCAGTAGAACACAAAGGCATCAACTGACAGGCTGCTCCTGTTGAAATATAACAGGAAGATATTTGAGATCTCACTTAAAACATGTCGTAATTTTTCTTTCTACAGCACTAACCATAATTTCTATGGCAAAATGAACCCCCTCATTTTGTTCCTTTTTAAATTAAATGTTTTAAGTGTTACCAGTTTATTCCAATCAAGATGGCTTCAGGTGTGCCATACTTTTGTCATAAGTAAGACTGTTAGCGCTCTAGTTGTTCTTTAGAACACTCTGGGAAGCTGCAGTAGAACACAAAGGCATCAACTGACAGGCTGCTCCTGTTGAAATATAACAGGAAGATATTTGAGATCACACTTGAAACATGTCCTAATTTTTCTTTCCAGAGCACTAACCATAATTTCTATGACAAGATGAACCCCATCATTTTGTTCCTTTTTAAATTAAATGTTTTAAGTGTTACCAGTTTATTCCAATCAAGATGGCTTCAGGTGTGCCATACTTTTGTCATAAGTAAGGCTGTTAGCACTCTAGTTGTTCTTTAGAACACTCTGGGAAGCTGCAGTAGAACACAAAGGAATCAACTGACAGTCTCTGCCCTTGTTGGATGTACATGTTTTACTGAGAATGTCAGACTTCATTCTCACATGACTGAGAAAGATAATGTGAATTTACAGAAAATATGCTCTCATTTTAGCTTCTGGGGCACCTTCCAAAACTGTATGGGACAAGCATGTGAAAATAGTTTTCTCTCAAACATGATTCATGATATCCCAGCAGAAGGTTTTTCACAGGGTAAAATCACCTTAGAACACACCACAATTCCTGAAATTAGTATGGTACCATCAACAAATGAATTCTAATGTAACTAAAGTCTGTTATCACCCTTTATAGTTCTCCTTTTGGTAACCCTCAAAATCTTCGATTCACTACAATGCATTTCAATGGGGTACTATCATTTATATTGGTCCCAAGATGGCTGCCAGCAATTCCAGGATGAAGTGCTGACAGCCAATCAGATCTCACGATGACATGTGTGGTTAGGCTCCGCCCAGATATATATGTGTTTTTACTTTTGATTTTCTCAGCAACTACTGAACGGATTTACACCATTTAACAAAAAGGGTTCTTTTTGAACCAAGAACTACCTCTTTGCCAAATTTGGTGTAATTCCGTTCAGCAGTTCGGGCTGTAGCCTTGCATAAAGTTTCCTATGGGAAATTGATTTTTGACTCTTATTTTTTTAATTTCTCCGCAACTACTGAACGGATTTACACCATTTAACAAAAAGGGTTCTTTCTGAACCAAGAACTACCTCTTTGCCAAATTTGGTGTAATTCCGTTCAGCAGTTCGGGCTGTAGCCGTGTCTAAAGTTTCCTATGGGAAAATGAATGGGGAAAACACGTTTTGGGACCCCCTTTTTCTCGGCCCCCGCTTGACGAATCACCTTGAGACTTTCAGGGTAGGAGCGGACCGGAGCGGGCCATAAAGTTTGAAAATTTCGCGAAGATTCGTCAACCGACGCAAGAGTTATTTCAAATAGAATGTCGCGGATTTCCTATGGAAAATAGGTCCTAACTATAACTATCTACTGGCGACTGCCAGTAGATAATATATATATATATATATATATATATATATATATATATATATATATATATATATATATATATATATATATATATATATATATATATATATATATATATATATACTGCCTAGTACAAGGCAGGCGTAACGTAAATGTAAATAATTCATACTTGCAAGAGTTAATTTCACTCTACCTGATTAATAGTGTTTAGCTTTTTCCTCACTCAGATTTACTGGGAGTGGAAGAACCATTGCTCTGGCCAGAAAAATTGCATGAGACTTTCGATGTAGCAGCAGCCAATTTTCATGCTGCTTTGTTTCTAACGGGAAATGCATAAAATGTTTCCCCCTGCTGAAAAAGCTTTTTGCCTCCCCTCACCCTGCTTCCTCACTCCCCACCCCCTGCATACATCTACTGACTGATCAAAGTAGGTGGTAAATGTTGAGAAAATCCTCTGGAACAGAGGATTCCGTATGATTTCACAGCCGGAAGAATTGTCTCCACATAGGGAGACCCCATTCCATGGAGGCTTACTCATAATTCTGCAGTACTGGGACAACTTTACTGCATGGAAACGCATGTGATTTTACTGTGTGGTAAAACTCCCTAAGTACTAAGCATTACATAATTACTGTCAGTGTGCTACTTTTTTTGTATATTAAGCATCCTGCTTTGTGGGCTCACAAAGCACACTTGAGGGGTAACTGATTAACCTTTAAAAGTACGTTTTTCTGCATGGCAAAGGCATTTTTCCTTTCCATGCTGTACTGCTGTGGCTTTAAACTGCAGCCCAGCACAGCGGTGCTCTGGCAGCCATATATTTTGGACGCATATGTGTGTGTTTTAAATAGACATTACATCCAACATATATATGTCATTTAACTCCTATGGCAGGGGTACATTTTCTGTGTCTTCTATTATGGGCTTACAGGAACTTGAAAAGGCCAATTTTGCAATTAACATTTTATGATCATAGCACACGTGCTATGGTTTCACAGCAGTGTCACAGTGCACAGTGTCCTAATAACAGCAAAAAATGTCTCATAAAAGGGAAAAATCTGATGTGACCATGCAGAAAATGTGAATTTGCTACACTGCATTTTTCTTATGTTTCTAATGTAGTTGTATAATGAAGAAAACTACATAATACACATTTCCCTACATTATACAGGCAGTGGGCAAGCTCACATAAATCTTTAGCTCAGCTTGACATTCATTCATTCAGAATAAAACATGAATCGGCCAAAGATGCTGATGGGGACAAACTGGCCAGTGCAGCACCTTGTAAAGGATTTGCTGACAGGGCGATACTTCAGATTCAATATGCTGTGAAACGTTCACTCTCAAAAAAAGACGACCCTTAAGTGGTTTGCGGATCAAAAAGTGTCTGAGGACTCGTCAATTAATTTATAATGCATTTTTAGAGCACCGTGCAGTATTTTCCGGGCCGTTGAAGAATGTCGCTTAACAATGTTTGCATGCTCAATAGGTTACAGTGTTAAAGGCAGAAAGAACTGCGGTGTTTCCATCAATGCACAAAAAAAAGGGTCAATACTCTTCACTGTTATTTACATTAGAATAAAAATAAAAAAGATAAGTAAAACAGGCGCCGGGGCAGGGGGCTCTTCAACCACTATTATATCCTACGTAAGTTAAGATTGCAGCTGACAAAAACCTATCAAGGCTGAGGCCCAACACTATAATTTGAAATAGTTTGCGTATGTGGGATAAAGTAACCCTTACATTACATTTCGGTATATTGAAAATCAATGGGTATTTACAAACATTTTCCCAGGGGCCACAAAGTTTGGTCTGTGATGTGACGAAGGGCTGCATTGATGCCAGCAGGGTGGTGGTCAGGGATTGGCTGGATTGGCAGTAAGGTGGTTGTCGGGGAAGCGAAGCATATACATCTAGGGGCCGATTCCGATCTCGGCCGGTAGGGCTCCGAATCGGATTCGGCTTTACCGGATCCGATTCGGAGCCCTGTATCCAGACCGATTCGTACGTGCGTCCGGGCGAGCGAGTACGATGCGAAATCTCCGACCGACTCGTTTGCGAGACCCAGCCGCACCGACCGACTCGTTCGCGAAAGCCTACCGCTCCGACCGACTCGCTCGGACACGCCTCGCACCGCGCTATGGAGACGTTCCCCGGCCGGGCAAGTACGATGCGCGCCGCGAGCAGTCCGACCGACTCGCGCCGTCCGGCTCGAAGAAGCAGTCGGAGCCGTACTTTGGGGGTCCGGGTCGGACCCCCCTGTATGGGTAGCTGCGTGAGTCGCACACAGGGGGGACCCATGGGTCCCCCCTACCTGTGCATGTACGGCGCGAGTCGCTTCGCCGCGTACCCGCTGTAGGGGGCGCCCTTGTTCGCCTCGCACCCATTGAGTCAATGGGAGCCCGCGTACGAGTTGTATGACCGGCTCCCATTGACTTCAATGGGAGTCTGACCGACTCGAGTCCGATAGCATACGTGCGCATCGTACTCGTTCGGTCGGGCTGCTAGGGTCCGATTCGGTCGGAAATCTCTCCGGGTCCGGCTCGGTCGGTGAGATTTCCAGCCCGAATCGGAATCGGCCCCCTAGTGTCTGAATTGCACAATGTGAAACCAAAATCTTGGGATTAATCCCTGCTTCTCCACCTAACTAAATTGTGTGATCCTAGGCAATTGTTTTATTCCACTTTCCCTCCTTTATCATTATCACTTATGAGGATCTCAAAATACATGACTTATATGTTGTACAAAACCTTGTCCTGGGTTAGATTTAATAAACCATAAGGTTGTTCATCTATAATTTAAAAAAAACAGGCTACCCAAATAGTGCATATAAATAATGACCTGTTTCTTAGTACACTATTTGCATTGTTGTTGGGGGGAGGAGGGAGAGGGAATGAAAGTTTATAAATTCATGCTTGAAAACTATCAATTTAAAAAGAAAATACATCTCAATGCACTAATATAATTTGATATACTAAGGTGAAACGATTCTGCATGTTAATAACATAAACTTTTTGAATTTTGAACAGACTTTATCATATTTTTATACTTTTGCTGCAAGATGTCTTTTAAAATAAAGGTGTTCCTAAATTTAAGCTGTGCGAAACACTCTACTTACTTCTCTTCTTTAGCTTAAATTAACCTTCGAATAAATACTTGCCTGTTTATTTAACATTTTTTAATGTTCATACTAAGTTGAGTCCAGTACTGCTGATGACCAGGGAGCCGCATTTAAAGGTCAGGAGGGCCTCATGCGGCCCATGGTCTGTACTTTGATATAGTGGAATGCAAGGGAGAAGCTTGAAAATGAAACCCCCCTCCATTACTTTGACTCATATTTCTAAGCGGACCAAGCAAACTAAGTCAGTGAGTTAGGTCCGAAATAGAAGAGTTACCTTCCATGCATTCTTCCATCTGCCTGCCCATCCTTTCAACAGTTCTGTCCATTCTTTCACATTTCCAAACATCCACTATTTCATTCTCCATCTTTTCATCCAGGAAAATCCATATGGTCATCCTTTAACCCTGCCATCCTTTCATCCATCCTTTCATCCATATGTCCATCTATTCACTCACTCACTCACCCATCCATTCATTCATCCATCTTTTCACCCACTGATATTTTCACCCTTAAAAACATTCATCGCATAAACTTTCCAACCACCAATTCAATATTCTATCTATTCATTCATTCATCCTTCCATTCATCTTTTGACTTCTTTTCACCGTTCCTTCCTGCACTTCCCTTTACTTCCTTCCAATATTCCTTCCTTCTATCCAACTATCTTTCTTTCTCTTCTCGCACCTTACTTTGACCTTATTTATCTTTATCATATTCACCTTTCCTATTTGCCGCTCTTGCTCAGTCCTTATTCCCTACTTTTCATAATTTCTCGATCTCCATCTCCTTCTTAGCATGTGGCTTATTTGGCAGTGCACTTCTTATACTGTTACAGTCTTATTTAGGAGCTATTGGCTGCAGACCTGAATGTAGGAGCAGATCAGAAAGAACTAACCAACATATTAGTGGCCTAGCGGCAACCCCAAATTACTAAAGGGGTGGGGGCTAATGACACCATTGGAGCTATCAGGCCAAAGGATGAGTTCCTTTTTATGGCTAGGGCCCAGGTGATATTCAATATTCTTTTTTTCTGTACAATCAGGTGTACTTTATTCCTTATAATTAAGGCTCCCTGTTTTCCGTTTTTACGGATTTTTACAGATAAATACAGACAGAAAACAATGTGTTTTCTGTCTGCATTTATTTTTAAAAGTGGATAAATACAGAAAATTGAGCTTCTTTTAAGTGACTCTCCGTGCTGTCTTTCATGAATTATAGGCCAGCAGCTGAGCAGATGGACAGCATGTGAAATTAAAAAACAGGATGAAATTTCTTTAAATAACGGCATATGTCAACATATATTTATGGTATAATGCTAGTATTTACCAGTGGATGTATTGTTTTGTAATATTTGGCAGCTTAAATTGCTAAAACACGACAGAGATCAAAGTAGGAGTGCGCGTCAATCAGTTAATATAAGATAAATACAGATAAAATGGCCAAAAAATAAACATGGATAAATACAGACAGAAATGGCCAAACAATAAATACCATAAAACCGGGAGCCCTACTTACAATATATCACCCCCATCTTCTAAATACTTAAAGAGTTCTGGTTGTGAATACGTAGAACAAATGTGAAGCATCTACTGTAGGAATAAAGAGAAAGACACTGTTAAGCAGTTTGTAATTTCATAAAAACACCTTCAAAGTCTTTAACATACTTAAATGTGTAAGTCTCCTTTCAGTTTTAACACTTCTAAACATATAGCTCTGCTGAAGCACTGGTTACAGCAGCAAAAACAACCTTCAATTGAAAAAGAGATACAGGTACTCATGGTGAAACAAAAATTGTTAATTTTTAAGACTGCAATTAGTTTGTAGCACACACAATTCATCCCCTTTGACTACGCAGGGCTAATATAAAAATATTTCAGTTAGAAAATATTAGACTATATCAATACCCAAGTGTTTAGTAAATGCAAACCTATGAATAAGATATGGGTGCAATAGTTTAGTGTTTCTGTTCACACAAAACACTATCCAGAACAATGACTTTACCAGGCAAGTTAAAAATTAAAACACCCCACGTGTTTCTAGAAGCAAAGAAATCACCCTGATCTCAGGAGTTCAATAAACGGATCATTAATACATCTTTTGGAGAGAATGGGCCAGAACGTAGTCAGTGGTGAAGAGATGGTGACCAAGAGGCTGCCTCTGATATTAAGCTAAGCAGCACAATGTCTTAAGGTTGATAGAAACGACTGTAATTCCATATTCCAAGGTGCAGTTGTAATAAGAAATTGCCTCAATTTAAGATTTGTCTATTATAAAGCAATTATTTCATTACTCAAAAACTGTATACTTTCTTATGAACGAAATTTAATTATTTTCAGACATTTGTGACACCAGCCATTTAGTCAATAGCGCAGTACGAGAAGCACAAAATTAAACGAAATAACTAACATTTGTCCACGAACCTGTTTTCCAAGCATCCGTAAAGCTCCATTACTTTGTATACAGTATTTGTATAGTGTAAACCCAGCCAAAAGGCAGTGGAGCTTTTGAAGATTTTAAATAGGGTTTTCAATAGGTCAGTAGTTTTTAGTCAATATCCAATTTGTTGTATGCATGCTGTGCATAAGTCAAGGAAGGCTGAACTCATACCAAATTTCAAAGATAGCTTCTTATGTTACATTTACATACAAAAACTAAATGGAACTCATTTATATACTCAGTAGTTATCATGAAAATCTGCCATTGGTCCATCCCTTCTGGGCCTACACTGGACATCTCTGCTGTGAAGACTGAGGGATAAATAAAAAGTGATGAGGTCCTATAGATCTAACGTAGATCTAAATGGTCCTGAGAGGAAGGGTGGGGATCTCCTGACATTGTTTGGAAGGGCAAAAACAGGCGATACAAAACACGCCAGCAAGCATAATTCAAGCAAGCAAAAAGAAAATAAATAATTGAAACAAAACAGTTGAGAAATGTAGCTAATATATAAGCAGTTGAAATTATTTTGAATTAATTGAATAGCATAACATTAATTCAAATAAAAATCCGAAAACAATATGTATGAAACCCATTGTGCTTGGTGTCTCATTTTGAAGAAAAAAGTTTATAACAAGGATTACCGAATGTCTACCTGTCAGCAGGGACCTTTGTCCCAGTTTATCCTTTCCTTCCACAAATCATTTTTTTTCAGGTCTGGTATTCCAATTGGTTCTGTTTAAATCAACCAAGAATACAACTCCAAAAATGCATTAGGTTGTTACAGGAAAACACAGGACTGGAGAATATTGTCCCAGGTGACATGGAGTCATTTGGTAACCTTATTTATGATTCATAGTTATATTTAATCCAAGCCAAATTGTCAAACAAATTCAGCACAGTTTTGTGATACAATAAACATTTCTGGACCCCAATGGATTCTTGATTTACATATTGTTTATACATATGGGGCCAGAAGTACATAGAGAAGTGTTTGATATTACCAAATAGCAAATTTGTGCGATTCGCTATGTGGTAATCTCAAACACCAATGTACCAAGGTATGTTCAACACATTTTGCGATTTCCAGTGGGTCGCAAATAGACCTACCACATTAATATGTATACAAGAGGAGGGTAGCTGTTCCTATAGAGAAAAGGGTGAGGCGTGGTTGGAAAGTATTGTGATTAGGGAACTCTTCCTTATTTGAAGATAGAGCTCTCACACACCCAAGTGGATGTCATGCTTCATCATAGGGCTTTGCTCCTTGTGGTGCAGATGCTGCAATGCCCCACGAGCCCCGCAAGAGGGCTCTTTGGTGGAGATCTTCTCTTTCAGCCGTAATGATGAGTGGGGGTATATGGAGGTAGGGTAGTGTGTCTAGTGGAATGTGTCTTAAAACTACCTAAGGGGTACTGTTAGGTTTTTTAATCAGTGGTCCCCTTGGCAGGGTTAAACACAAGAGTGTGAAAGCTGTCAGTGGGTTATTATCAACCATGACAATCTCACAGTGTGTGATTAAAAGGTTGACATGATTCACGCCTGCGTGTTCGAGGAGGGGCCCGTGGTGTTTCTTCAGGACTGACTAAGTAAAATATCCCTACCCTACACTAGAGCAGGATATGTGATTAGATTAAAAATGTGATGATCTCTAGGGATACCTCAGGTTCTTGGTACCTTTGTGTAAAAACCCTAGTTAGATCTTGATTTCCAACCTAAAAACGAGGGGAAAAGTGGTATAGAAAAAAGATTTCACATGTATGCGATACAAATGGTAAGTAACTTCCAGAGAACCTCCTTGAGACAAATAGGTAGGTACTCATAGTCATGTTTCATATGCTTTAAAATGCCTCTTGCAGGGCCTGTGGGGCATTGCAGCGCCGGCCCCATGAGGAGCAAAGCCCTATGATGAAGCATGACACCCACTTGGGTGTGTGAGGGCTCTATCTTCCAATAAGGAAGAGTTCCCCAATCATAATATTTTCCAATCGCACCTCACCCTTTTCTTATAGGAACAGCTACCCTCTGCTTGTATGCATACTCCAAGATGGGAGTATGGGTGCTGGAGCTTTAATTGCTCCTAGTCCCTCTCCTTTTGATTTATTACTACCTCATTAATATTCATGCAGTAGGTCTTGGTTTGCGACCCATTGGGAATCGCAAAAATCTCAGGGATGGAGGCCAGCTGGGGTCAGCAGACCACCATGTCTGTGATTGCTTTCCAATAAAGCATTTTTTTAATGAAATGCAGCCCGTTTTTCTTAAAGGAAAACATGCTGCGTTTAAAAAAGAAAAATGAAAAGTTTTCTTTTCATTTTTAAGAGTAGGCAGTGGTCTCTGGGACCACTGCCTGCTCTTAAAAATGGTTTTACAAACATTCACAAAGGGGAGGGGGTCCCCTGGGTACCCCTTCCATTTGCTAATGGGTTACCACCTACTTGAAGTAGGTGGTAAAATGCAAATGTTTTGCGAACTAATTTCGGTCGCAAAACATTCACACATACCATTGCATTTCGATATTAGGAAGGGACGCCCTAAACACACCCCTCCCTAATACTGAATCGCAAACCCAATTTGCGATTCGGTAATAGGTTACCGAATCGCAAATTGGGCCTTTGTACATTAGTAAAGGCATTTTTTCGGTCGCAAGAAGCCCAATTCTGCAAATTAGGCCGTTTGCGAACTAAAAAAACCTTTGTACTTCTGGACCATGGTTTCCCAATGTCTTAGGTCATTTTGTCAGGAATGGATATTGTAACTTTTGAATGTGCTCTGGCCTGTTCTTTTCTTTAGTTGAATCAGGACAACTAATTTTGTCCATGATAAAATAAGGCCACAGAGCAATGTAAAGTGCTCTCTGCAGTGAGTTACTCTGCAGTTCAATTGACTATCAAACGGTGCCCACAAACGAAATGAGTAGTCTGCTCCCACTCAGTGCTCCGGAGACTAGAGGTCCCTTAGGGGCTGTTAATGGTCCTGTCAACTGACTGTTGGGACCTTATCTCCCTCTCTAGTTAATATTCTTTTGGCCCTGCTCTCCACTGCAACTCTCCCAATTCTCTTTCCGCTCTTGCACCCTGCCACCATGTCCATCCTTATTCTCATCCCCCCCTCCCCTCTGTAGTGTCCTGCTGGACACGTAATGATGCATCTCCTTCCTAGGGGGCCATACTAACACCCACCCCACCCCACCCCTCACCCAACCAACACAAGCATCACCAGTCAGGTGACCCTGCTGATAAAATGGGCCAGGTGCACGCGCCCTGGGCCAGTTGCACCCATGAGAATAATGTTTTAGTGCTGTTCTTTGCTTTAGTATGTGGGCCTAGGGCCCACAAAGTTACATTGGCGGTGAAGTGGATCGACCCCACCTGCACCCTCAGGCCATCCTGGATAGGACATAAATGGTAGTCGCCTTCTCTTGAAACTGGTGAGGCTCTTCTCCCATGTTGGAGGGAGAGGAGCTGCAGCAAGAGAATGGCCTCGGCATGTGGGAGTCCTTGCTCAAGTTCGTTCCCCTCCTCTAAGGGGGGTAAGTAGCCTGCTGCAATATTGAGCCACCCTCACGAAAGACGAGAACTTCCTGCAGCTACCTACCAGGCAGTTAGATGCAGCTACCATGACAAGGGTGACATCCTAGTGAGCCCGGGTGCCTGGAGTCTTGTTGCTGTGCTGGCATTAAACAGTGCCGCAGCAGAATAAAAGTTCTGCATGAGGCAAAGCAGGAACGCAGCAGCTCGTTGTCTGCACAGGTGTGGGGCACATCAATGACTTCTTGAGGATGTTTGTGCCTCTTTCAACAAAACCCAGAAGAGTGCAGCCCCGCTCCTCCTACACAGGATTGGAGACCTGGTGTGAGCAGATCCCTGCTGTCTCATGGTTACCGAGACTGAAGCAGCAGAATGGCACAAGTGTGGGGAGCACAGCGAGTCCTCTGGTGGCCACTTGCAGTCGCCGCTGGTCAAAATAGACCTTTTGCTGCCAGCTGCACCTGCCATCATCTGCCCGCAAAAGGAAGGCAAGTGAGGCAATCACAGCTGGGGGAATCATAGCCCAAGTGCTCCACTCCCCTGCAAAACCAGTCAGCCTAAAGAGACAGACCTGGACAGGAGCTGCAACACTGGAAAAGTGTGTTAGTCTTAATGCAAGCAAAGCCCTGGTGAAAGGAGGACTGCCAGGCTCACCAGTGTTTGAGTCCTGATATTGATGCTGCCCCCACTGGCGGTAAGAAGTACTGCACCAGCTAATCACCACGCCACAGACACACGCTAAAGAAGAGGGGCATATGGGCAACTCCTGGTCATTGGTGGCATGAAGTATATAAGGCTAGCAGCCCCCATTTGCAACATGTGAGACAGACTGTGAGCGCTAACACACTGGGGCACTAACTGCTTCAATACATCAGAAAGGAACTAGGCACCTGCACCACATGGGGAAAGGAGATGAAGAACGCTGAGATTTACACTGACCATTCCCACAGCTCACCCGCTCTAACCACTCACCGAGGGTTCCACACAGACAAGGGCTGTACTGGCCAGACACTGGATTGCCTCCACCGGTCCCTTTCAGAAACAACTCCACCCCCGAAGAAAAAAGAAAAAAAACATGTCATTAACCTCCAAGCAGGGCTGCAGGAACAGACCATAGCAGAGACAATGTCAACAGGAAAAGACAGTAACGTTTATGTGACACCGACCCAGGGCAGACAGACAAAAGAGAGTGCCTAAAGTCTGCAACGCCAACCAGCAAAGGACAGACAGTGGCTGCTGGCCCCAGAGTCCTCCAGACATGATCTGACACCCTGGAAAGAGAAGCCCAGCATGACCCTGTGACTAGCGCACTGCCAGAGTTAGCACATACATTGTTTGGTTGCACGCCATTGACAACGTGCCTTCGCTGCACCACAGTACCAGACAGTCTCCACTGGCCCTGCCACAAAAGCCCTGCCATTAGTCTACCGGAAGCTCATTGCCCCTGAGACACAGAGAGAATTGGCGGAACTGAGCAGCGAAAGAAGGGAGAGCACGCCAATCCTACCCCTGCACGATGGAGTGGAGGCATCAAAGGAAGACACAAGAACCATGAAGTGCAACCCACTGACTGTCGCCAACTGAGGAGACTAAGTCTGCACACTCCATAGACATCTACTGCGACCATCTGCAACTGCCAGATAGACATGAACCCAGACAGGGAGAATCTCAGAGAAAGCAAAGTTGGACCAGAAGGTAGACAGAAGCACATGATGCCGCAAATGTGGTCCAGACTCTAGAACCACATCACTCTGCACCCTCAAGGCACACAGTGCACTTCCAAATAAAACTGCCTGATGACCATGACACCTCAAGACCCAAGTCGTGCGCTACCCAGCGAAAGTGGATCAGAACCACAGCTCCCTACGGCCCACAGAAGAAGGTCCCAGAAGAGGGAACACCACAGAGTAGGAGATCCAAGAAGGTCTCGAAAGAGGGAGCATGAGACACATTGCAGGACGCCATACCGCACTCAAGAGGGAAAGGAGAACCAGATCAGCAACTGGCCTGATATCCACTAAGCCGGAGCCCAACTCCCGAGGCCGGACTCCAGAGACAGTCAACAACCATGAGGCCCTGTTGGCCAACCCTGGAGAAGGTGATTGCCGCTGCACCCAGAAGAAGGAACCCAAGCGACTAGAAGTCTCACCCGCAAGGTGCAGGGACGTCAACTGCTGAGAGGCCATGTTGGCCTGTCCCAAAGATGGTGCATACCGCTGCACCCAGAAGTAGAGACTTGTAATGAAAAGTCTTAACTGCATCAGTAGAAGGTGCAGCTTGAAGCACCAAAAACAAAGAAGAGAAGGAAGTATGACCTGTTGGTCCACACTAGTAACACTGATAAACAACCGAGCCCAGGAGGAAAAATCGAGATGCTAGGCCTGAAAGACACACTCAAGATGACTCAAGTTGCTAATGGAGTGCATCTAGACACAAGTAGCAAGCCACCAAGGTGAAATGAGGACGAACTGGTGACAGCACAGCGGGAAAATGGCGAGTAAGCCACAGGCGCATGTGAACCTAGTCTCTGCCCTACGCTTCCCAGCATAACCGTCCAGACACAGTCACTGACGGCTTAGCAACTCTAAACATCCAGGCACAAGGATGCAGATGTCTCCACAGAGGAAGAATGGAAAGACCTGGCCACCAACACTCCCAGTGTCGACGACCCAAGAAAGAAGGCCTGCAACCATCAAGGCAAGTCATCACACCCTGTCGTACAGGTTCACCACATGCTGGCAACCCCATCATGCCAGCCCCTGCCTAGTGCATCGTCACTCTCATCCATGTAGCATCAGTCAACCAGACTGGAGTCCTACACCTTTGCTATACCAACTGGCAAGAAACACCAGTGATGCTCTGAAGAACAAGTGATTTACTGCTCACTCCTACCTGCATCTTGATCGTGGTGTTGAGAGTGCATCTTGACCAGGGCCCATCTACCCCTGGGTTGCAGGAGCGACTAGGCAGTAGCTCCTCAGCGGTCTTGCAGCAGCCCCAACGTGGCACACATATGGCCCCAGAGCAGCCCACAAGCAGTCCCATTGCAATCTAACCAAGGGGCCTCCCTAAGCACAAGAGATGGACTTGACATTGCCCCACTGATGGACCGCAGTGTTCCCTACTGAGCCCTCCCTGCCGGACACCAGCACACTCATGGCTCACATTCTCAACATGACTTCAGCAGAATGCCGATCGTACATTTGGAGGAATTGCAGAGGTTGATCTAAGAGTCCCCAGCCCATGGTGAATTCCCATGGTGAGGCATGTATGTTGTAAAAACTTTGGATTGAAGGGACACTACTACTGTTTTTCTCAACATGTCCTCACCCTCACTCTGGTGATTAGATCACAGGTCATCGTTTTTGTCTGCCTGTGGATTTCTCCTGAGCTCCTTGAGTCCATGTTGCCCCTCCCTTATCAGCATACATAGATAGTAACATAGGACTATCCATCCCAGCATGGCCACAGAAACCGAAAGAGGACTGCACTCTCTACTCTTCTAAAGGAGCAAACATCTTGTAACAAGTTCTCCCCATTTAGGGACCTACATAGACTTTCCTCCTCATCACCTTAGCTCCTCCCTGCCCAGTGACCTCATCATTTAATCATCCCACAACAATATAATGAACCCCCTACTATCTCCCGCTGGGCACAATTCGTTCCAAATCATTTATCCACCAAACTTAACCAGAAATGCTGCAAAAACTCTCAAATACAAAATGTTCAAATTGAATAAAGAAACACTCTTCCAAGATTCCTGCTGCAACAAGGGCTCGACAATCAGCGATCTAATATTTTTCACCAAATGTCTCGCTCAACAGAGGAAAGCCTTATCCTCTGTACTCAAGGTCACCTCCAGTAAGAAGATTCAGCATGGCCTCAAACTTGCTATCGCACTCTCATCTATGTATAATCCCGAAACCACCATTTACAACAGCACTGTATTCGTCCAATCATCTAATTGCAACCTGGAGGTCTTTGACAATGTCTTCTTTCCACATTAAAGATAAAAAAAGCAATGATGTAACCCACACCCCTTGCCTCCACAACCAACTACTACCCCACAGAGCGTTACACATACCCCATACACTCTGTCCCTCACCTTTTCCTACAACTCTCCTGCATCTTCTACCCTCTCTCCCACCCATGGCTCCATTACAACCCAGACTGCTCTCGCCCCCCCTCGAGAGCCATGTCCTTAAACAACGTTGCCACATCACCACAGTACAGAATGCTACCTCCCCACTGGAGAGGGACAATCCCTCCATAAGCCACCATCTCCCTCCCAACTCCCCTCCCCAATCAAAAAGCGAACCAAACATCAACGCCGATCTCTGGAGTTACATCAACTCCTCTCACGATCAATTATTTAACATTGTGAAGCTGTTCGCCATCTCTAACAATCATAAATCCCCCACCTCTTTAGATAATACAAGATCCCGTCAAGACACTGCTCTCCCAGTAAAGGTCTAAATCAGACTCACCACTCTTCCTTCAACTCCCAGATCCTCCTGCCTCCCAACCCTCAAGCCATACAGTACTTCCACTCTCTGGTCAAACCTCTACGACCTAAAACCAGAATTACATCTGATGAGAGTGGACATCCAGAACCTACATCACATTACTTGAAACTGGAACATAAAGGTATGAATTTAAAAAAGCAGTATCGGAACCAGAACACTCCCACCTTCAAACACCCTATTGCCAACAGCTCTGATGACCCCAGGTCCCCTCCACCTAAAAGGAGCTGTCAACCAAATCTAGACCTTTTCTCCTGACCCAATAGACTGGCTAGTCACATATCCAACAATAATATCCTCTCCCTTCTCAACTCCTACTACTAAGCACCTATCAAACACACTATGCCTGTGGAGAAAATCCATACCATCCTCACTCACCCATATAGGGATCCACATACCATTTTATGGTCCGTCACTAAATGTAACCAAAACTACCCTAAAATGTGCGCTACTCAACTGCAGCTCTGCAGTGAAACATGCTGCTGATATTGCTGACCTTATCCTTACTCTTGACCTGGACCTCCTACTACTCACCGAAACATGGCTTAATGAATCATCATCCCCCATTCTGGACATTTTAGTCCCTCCCAGCCATGTCATAATTCGCTTGGACCATCTCTGTCCTCATGCAAATATCTGGGGTTCAATATCTTAACAAAAGACAACACATTATGTACGCTGCACATGATCTAACACTCTCCCTGTGATAACCACACATTCATTGAACAAATCATAGAGGTCATCGCCACCAACGGTTCACACAACGGTCAGATTTTCCCGGCCGATTTCAATATCCAGTGCAACGACACAAACGACCCTTTCGTGAATAGCTTCAAATCCTTCCTTCACAACCTCAACTTGTTTCAAGCCTGCAACAGCCCAACGCATAATAAAGGGGCTCTATTAGACCTAATAATAGCAAAGGAGCACACTATCCAATTGAATCCATCCTACCATGCGACTGGACTGACCACCATTGCATCACGTTCTTCATAGCAGAAAGAGTAGTTATCTTCAAAGGCCAACCAGTGAAAGCCAAATACTGGGTCAGAGACACCAGAAATATCATCCCACACATGCTATCCGCTCTCAGTAACAACATTCCACCTCCACCAACTAACATCTCAGACACACAAGACCTCACTGACCATTATATCAACTCCATGTCTGACATCATGGACGGCATTGCTCTCATACAACTAAAAAGAGCCCAGATCAATAATCTAATCCATGGTTTGATAACAGCCTTAAAGTATAACCTAGCACACTAAGATCAGCGGGAAGAACATGGAGGCACTCTCCGTCTTCTACTAACCACAATCTTCTAAGACAAAGAAAAAGAGCCTACAACAGGCATAGCAGAAGCTCAGAGCATCTTTCTTTAAACAACAACTTGACAAGAACACAAACCGTCCCAAAAACTGTTTGAAATTGTCAAAAATTGAACTAATAGGAAATGTAATCCCCTTTCTTCTGAGAATCTTACACCGCCCAGCTGCGAGGTATTTGCATCTTTCTTTATCGAGGAAACAATGCTAATTGACATTGATATTTACCAAAGACCCTCCACATCACTCCCCCATACTTCAGGGAGAGAGCCCTCAAAGCCCCTCAACTAAACCAAAAAATATTGCCTCTTGGTTTATTTTTAAGACTATTGATGAATCTGATATTTTAAAACTACTATCCTCTCTAAAATACTCTAACCATTTCAACAACCCCTTACCCTCCAAACTTCTTAATGACATTAAACGCTCCCTACTGCTCCCTACTGGAGCACAAGGCTCCATACCAGTTTGTCTCGAAAGTGGCCAGGTTACCCCAATATTAAATAAACCTAACTCCGACCAGTCAGACCCTAACAACTACCGCCCCATCTCCAATATCACAACTCTTGCCAAGCTCCTGGAAAAATGCACACATCGACAACTGGGCAGTCACATAGAGTTACTCCAGCTTCTTGACCAATGCCAATCTAGTTTCAGGCTGGATCCCAGTATTGACACTGCCCTGGTCCATATTGCCGATTATGCCCTGAGATTTCTCGACCAGAATGATTCCTCTGTATTAATCTCTGCTCTCCATGCCCCTGGAGTCAAGCTAGCCTGGCTGGTGAGGGGTGTTATCCCGAAACCAGTCCCAGGATGCTTGTTTCCGGTCCAGGGAGGACCTGACCTGGCAGTTCGGACTAGAATGTTCCCATGGGGAGCAGGGTCAAGAGTGATTTGCATATGGCTGGGTTTAAACTGGAAAGGCATGGGGAACAAAAACACGATGGATTTAGGCCCATATCTCTGTACTGGGGTGAATGTTTGACATTGTTCAGCATTCTGTCCATCACTTGTTCTTTTTGTATTGATCTGTCAGCTGCATTTGACACGGTTAAACACAAGAACCTTCTGAACCTCCTAGAAGGCAGGATGTGTCTCTCCGGTACTGTATTAAAATGGTTCTCCTCATTCTTACACAACACAGCTCAAAGAGTTATGATCAACCATGCTCTATCCATTCAGACACCAGTCACAACTGGTGTCCCAAGGCTCTTCACTCTCCTCCACCCTGTTCAACCTGCTCATGGGACCTTTGACTGAAATCCTCAAACTTTATAACATCTCATACCATATGAATGTTGATGCTACTCAGCTCTACATGAAAATCACCTCTCCTGAAGACATCAGCATCCTCAACAACATGCTGACAAAAACTCAACTAACTTACAACCACCTCAAACTGAACACCCTCAAAACAGACTTCCTCTTAATCTCTCCACCCAACCACTCTCCTAACATCAAAGGATGGATCTCAAATCTAAGAGCCTTCACCTACACCCCACACATCATAAACTCATCAAAATCTCCTGGAATAATCCTTTAGAATTACCTTTCTATACAGGATCACATCAGCCCCACCACCAGGGGCGCCAACTACCATCTGCACGCACTAAGGAAATTAAGGCCTTTCATTCCGTCTGCAGATCTCAATACAGGGATTTAAGCTCTAGTTAACTCAAAACCAGATAACGGCAGCACCACCCTCATGGGACTATCAAAAGCTAAACTGGCACCTCTAAAGGCAACCTTTAATGCAGCAGCTCAACTCATCACAGGCTAAATAAAAAAGCGATCACATCACCCCTGACCTCAAAGCACTGAACTGGCTACCCTATAAGGCAAAGATCCATCTAAAAATTGCCTGCTTGACTCATAAAGTTCTTCACCACAACACTTTAGCTTACCTGTCCAAGAAACTTGTCCTATCAGAACAGAATAGAACTTTATGAAGCATTGGCTCCCTTCTACTGAAGCCCTACAAATTCGAGAAAAAGAATACCTCCAAGCGCTCCTTCTCCAGAATCACCCCCAAAATTTGGAACTCTTTTCCTCCTGAGACCAGACCCAACCCCTCAACTGCCCTCTTAAAACAAAAAATAAAGTATTTACTAATGAACAGATTCCTTTCCCAGTGAAGATGAATTCTTCCCAGACTTTAACCCCAGGGCCTGTCCTTCCAAAGATCTTTGGTCCTACTACATACTCTGTTACTTTTTCTATGATGCCACACCACACATAATTTAATGACCACTCTGAAGCCAGGCTCTATGAATGCCAATTTACGTGCTAATATTTACTTTTTAGCTGTTTCACAATTGTATATTTCTATCTGTTTACCTTTTGCTTTCCTGGTGTACAGCGATCTGATACCTGAAAGGGCCATGTTCACGTTATATAAAACTCAATAAATGAATAAATAAATGAGTAAATAAAAGTAGGAACGCTCTGCAATGGAGACTCCAACAGGACACAGCACGCCAAGACTGTCTTCAGTGAATTAAGCAACACCATCGTTCAACTTTGCAATGGACTCCGACAACGCTGCTGGCTCACCCTGTTTTTGAACTACGGACACAAATCATGATTCATCCTTCGCATCAGCAGAGTAGACCAACTCCAGACTAGGGACATGATTCCACCCGGTATGCTGCCAGAATATCCCTAGTAATTCTACAGACAACGGCCTCTTAACAAAAAATGAAATACAGTTGGTCTGGATACAAAAATCAGTTCCATAAACAGGTTCAAAGATCAGAGTTTTCAATTGTATTACTACAATTTGAACAAAATTTGAATTACCCCAGCCAGAATAATTTCAAAAACCATAGATCAAAAGAGCAAACAAACAATGAACTAAAACAAACAATGAGCAAAAAAACCAATAATGCACAGAAATCCAGGTGTTAAAAACTGACAACAAAAAACATATAGACATATACAGGCAAGAAAACAGAGACCAACATTAATATAACACCATTAGGTCACTTCTTATTAAAAGCAAAACACTACTGCACCCAAAACAAAAATACTACAAAGCATAGTGTAACGGGTCAGAGTGTATGTGGACGACGTTTTGATCCCGTAAAAATGTGGGATCATCATCAGGACGGAGGATCAGTTGCCTGGCATGGTATCAATTGATATATTACATGAAGCACATGATTTTTCAATAATCTGTAACTAAGCAAACAACAGGCTTTTTCAAAACAATTAGTGCCTGTTCTTGAGTATCATACGAAGATGAAGCACCTAAAATAAACAAGGAGAGAAAATGAAGGAATGGGAATGAGAATTAGGAGAATGAAGAAATCATTTTTATTTTTAAGATATTATATTAAGGCCATGCACCTAGAGAGATGTGTACTGAGAAAATTTCTCTTGAAGTAATGGAAGCAAAGGACCAAAAAACAATCATGCATGAACAGTGAGACAAGGGCAACATGCTATGTTGTGCCCTGGCAACAAATGATTACTAGTAACGAACCAATGAATAATCCATAATGTCAAGGTGACTGGTAAGAGTGTGATTGCAGTGCCATGCACGTGTGAAGAATCAAAAAATATGAGGGCTGATATACCTACAAGGTAGTGCACTGTTGTATCCAAAAATTGTGACGGATTTGGGAGAAATCCAAATATACACCCATATAACGATACGATCAATTTCTAAAATAAAGGAATTGAATGAGTATAACGTATATTCTGGTGTAAAAGAATAGTATAGTAATAATTCAGAAGACCTTTACTAGTGCTGCTTCTATTGACACGCGTTTTCAATACGATGCGAGAGTAAACCACAAGTGGGAATAAATACCTGTCTGGAGAGAAATTACAAAAACAAATCTAGCATGAGAGCAATGCATAAAAAATAGCTCCTCCGGTTATGTAGAGCGTCTTTTCGGCAAAAGAGAAAGAAATTATCAGTGCAGATGGTGGGTCTTACCTTAATAGAGAAGTGGTCCCGAATGAAAAAGTATTCGTGTTATGCTGACCCGACAGCAATGTGCAAAGCAGAGCATGCTTACAAACAGAGGGAGTAGAAATAAGACAGGCTCAAAATGGAAAGCAGAGCATGTTTACTAACAGAGAAAGTAGAAATAGGACTGGTTCAAATAGGAATAGTAAATGTTTTTGAGAAGACAGCGGCAATCTTGGAAGGGCCCTTAGCATCGATAGGCATTATTGAGAAACAATCAAGTGTTTAGTATGAAACCAAAAGAAGAGAAATGGGGGTCATATTATTATCAAAATCATATAAAATATATTAGTAAATAAAGTAATTCTCTTGTTGTCATAATTCCCATTAGTCTATAATTAATCATATAGTAATAAAAATTCATCAAATGGACATAATGCTGATGAAATCATATTGTGTGAATGTGCGGCAAGGTCATTTAGTGCATTCAGCCAGTAATGCAGTTATATGAGTTATGATCACACGAGCGTAGACCAGTCCTCCATCCGGTTTAGTCCTTTTTGAAAACTATCCGTCTTCAGAATCCATTTTAGTTCAGTTATGTTGAGAATGGCTGAGATGTCTCCTCCACGCATAGGGGCCTTAATGACTTCCATGACTTGCCATTTAATGTCATTCTCATCATGTCCACATCTTTGGAAATGTTCCACCAGGGGTGCATTTGCCACCTTGCTTCTTATTCGACTCCTGTGTTGGCAAATTCTGATGCGTATTTTTTGCGTGGTTTGCCCTACATAAATCATTTTGCAAGGACGCATAATTTACATAAATAACATTCTGGGTATTGCAGTTAGAAAATCCTGTTAAAAAATTTCTCACATTGTTGTGAACAAACATTTTTGTTTCAATTGTGTATTCGTACACACTGCAGTCTCCACATTTGAAATGTCCAACCAAAGGTGTGGATCCCCACAGGTCGTGCAATGTTAAATTAGTCTTAGTAGGAGGAAGGCATGCCCTAACTAAGGGGCCTATTACGATGGCGGTCGGAAAACCTCCCTGACCGCCATGGTAGCGGGAAAAGACCGCCCGCATGGACCGCGACATCACCGCCGATCGAATTACGATGACCCACGGTCGAAATCCGGCCGCAGCAGTCGGATCGTGGGCCTTAACACTGCGATGTGCAAAGGAGAAGTCCTGCATTTCCCTGCACTGCGTGGCAGGCACTGCACAGTGCCTGCCACCTGGTACAGGGAAATGTAGGGGGGGACCATGGGTTCCCCCCAGTGCACCCACCCCCCCCAAAACATTGGGGGCCCGCAACGGCCCCCCGGAAGACAATCTCCGCATGCCTTTCCATGGTGGTCTGACCGCTGAGGAAAGGCTGGCTACCGCCGGCATCATAATCGTGCCGGCGGAGCCTGCTCTGCACCGCCACCATTATCCCGGTCCTGCTCCATCCGCCAGGCAGGAGTGCAGATGGCAACCGGCGTAAAAGCGGCGGTCGGAATTTCCCACCGCCGCGGCCACCACCGCCATCCTAATCTGACCGGCGGTTTTCTGGCTTGCGATCGCGGTCGGATGTCCATCGCCGGTCCGGCGGGCACCACTGCCGGCCCGGTGGTGGACATCCGACCGCTATCGTAATAGACCCCTAAGTGCTCTTTTATGTTCTTGCTTTTTCTAAAGGCAAAAAGTGGGCGTTCAACAGATAATTCATCTGTATTTAGGGTATGCCGATGACGTTTGATAACTTTTTTGAGTTCATTGGGAATTGGTGAAAAAGTGGTCACACATACCATTTTGTCTGAGCTTTTTTTAGTGTTAGGGGAGAGTAGTATCTCACATGGACTGTACCATGCACTCCTAATGGATTTGGTGATAAGTTTGGGTGGGTAACCTCAGGCCAACAGTTTAGTCTTGAGCACCTCTGTTTCTTTGAAGAAATCGTCTTTGAAAAAACTATTTCTACATATCCTAAGAAATTGTGAGTATGGAAGTGAGTCCCTCAGTGTTCTGTGATGAAAGCTCGAGCATGCTAGTAATGTGTTTCATACAGTGGGTTTACGGTATAGGGTAGTGTACAGCTGCCCATCATTGTCTTTTATCAGTAAGTCTAGAAAGGAAATTTGTTGTCTATGGGATTGGAATGTACAATTTGTCTTGAGCCAAGTGATAAATGTGGTTAAGGTGTTCTCATCACCCTTCCAAATCATGAAGATATCATCTATATATCTCTTCAATATTAATATGTTGTCATGGAATGGGTTCCTTTCAGTCAAATTGGTTTGAGCCTCTATTGCGTCCATAAAGAGAATTGCAAAATTTTGGGGCATAGACAGCACCCATGGAAGTGCCCTTGATTTGTTGATAATAATTCCCTTCGAATAAGAAAAAATTCCTTTTGAGAGTCAATTCCAGAAGATCCAAAACGAACTCTGACGGGACTGTATGAGGCTGTCCCCTATTCTCAAGGATTTGTCTAATAACTTCTATTCCTTCTGCTTGGGGAATATTCGTATATAGAGACTATCCCCCACATGCATCAAACTAAAAGCCGGTCGCAAATCTGCCCCTTTGCGACCGGTATTTTTGCATTTGGGATGCATCATCCCAAATACAAAAATCGCACATTGCGATTGCATTTAAGGAATCGCAAATTGCGATGCCTTGAATGCAATGCAAGATGCCATTTAAAATAGCGATTTCGCTATTAGGGTCGCTAATTACTGAAAAATTATACCTAATGGTAATTAGCGAAAACTTTGAAAAATGCACTAAAGTGCATTTTTCAAAGTTCCAGGTTACACACACACATGCCCTTGGGGCATGTGTGTGCGCAACATGTGTTCACATATCAATTTCAGGGTGCAACAGGGTGTCCTTTTGGCACCCTTGAAATTGACATGCGCAATTTGCGAGTACCTATTGGGTACTCGCAAATTGCACATGCAATTCCCATTCATTCCTATGGGCCTGTAGGCCCATAGGAATGAATGGGAAGCCATTCTTTAATTGCGAGTCGCAATTTGTGAGTCGCAATTAAGGAATGTTTAGGAATCGCTATTTTTTTGCGATTCCTACATGCATAGGCTTTTGCGATTCCTTAATTGCGATTCCTTAATATTCGCAATTAAGGAATCGCAAAAGCCTACCTTGATGCATGTGCCCATAAATGTCTAAAGTACAAAGTAAGCATGTGTCTGTGAAAGGGCATATGTTCAATTTGATTGATAATATCGGTGCTATCTTTTACATAGCATCTTGTTCCAGGTGCATATTCTTTGATGAAAAATCAATGTATCTTCTGGGTGGTTCTAGAATTGAGCCACACCCAGAAATGATCGGTCTGCCTGATGAAGCTCTTTGATCTTTATGTATTTTGGTGAGGGTGTATATCACAGGAGTTCTAGGATTCCTGGTGTTAACAAAAGAACTTAATTTTTAGTATGCAAACATTCTTCCAGACCTTTTTAGTAAGTGATGAAATGGCGGTCTGTAGTTCCTTCGTGGGGTTTCATTTGAGTCTCAAGAAGTGATCATTGTTTGAGATCTGTCTCGTGATCTCCTTTTTGCACTCAGAAATATCCTGAAGTACAATCCCTCCGCCCTTGTCAGCAGGTTTAACGATAAAAGGTTTGTTCACTTTTAGGTAATTGAGTGCTTGTTTTTTGGACTGTGTTATATTGTAGGGGACAAAGACTCTTTTTTGGGGTAACTTAGCAATATCTTTTAATACCAGCTTTTCAAATGTGAGAACTTCAGGTGGAATGGCAGAAGATGCGGGCCCAAATGTAGATGGGGATTTGAAACTGGTGTATGCCTGAGAAGGAGTGAAAGAGTTATTCTTAAAAAAAGCGTGCAGCCTGATTTTCCTAAAAAACCTGAATATGTCCGTTTGTAATTCCCAAAAATTTGGGGTGGGTCGTGGGCACGAAGGATAGTCCTTTGTTAAATAACGATATTTCAGTTGTGAATAAATTGTGGCTAGATAGATTAAATATGGGAATGGTTTGGTAAATTTCTTATGTCAGTGAAATTAGAAATGAGGATGTTTGTTACTGGTTCCCCCATTGGTAGTATTTGTGACGAGTTTGTCTTTCGACTGGCGTGTCGAAATACTATTATACTTGGCCCCTTCCACTCCCCCTCCCATGTCTTGGGGATCTGTCTGGGCCAGCCCCTAAAAAAATAGTATGTATGTCTTTTTTACCTTTATTGGATTTTTCCTCCTGTTTTATTCGGGTAAATTCTGTTACAGTCTTCCCAATTTGTTCCGAGAGACTTTTAGAATCAGGTATTACACTGGATTCTGAAATTTGTTTTTCTAATTGTATAATTTCTTCTAACAATTTTTTAGAATGTTCAATGGTGGTGTCTATGCCCAATACCATCCAATGTCGGGAACAAGTAGTTCCAATATAGCTAAATCCTTGTTTGTATTTTTTGTCTTCAGTAAAAACTCCAGGTATATTTCTCACTTTAAGACCGCCAGTTATTTTGTCGGCTTTTATATATTCCGTTAACATACGGATCATTAGTTGCAATTTCGTATATTTTTTCCTATTTTTTCAAGTTTTTCAGAGACTGGATTCTACTGGTTGAGCTGTGTCAGGCGAATCAGAAAAAAGTGAAGGTCCTTCAAGTATTTTTCAATATAATCATCAGTGTATAAGGTTGCATGGTCTGGCATATCTTAAGTAAGAGGAGGGAAAGTGAGGGAGGGGGACTTTCTCAGTCAGAAAGTGAGGATTTTCACCAAATCCCTTGCAATCATGCGATTGCGCAAATCTAGTATATATAAACAAGGGAAACCCAGACATCGTAAGGGACCATGGGGACTCGAGTAATTCTAGAGACAATAGCCCCTTAACAAAAAATGAAATACACTCATTATGGATACAAAAATCAGTTCCATGAACAGATTCAATGATCAGAGTTTTCAATTTTATTACTACAATTCAAACAACAATTTGAATTACCCCAGTCGGAATAATTTCAAAAACCATAGATCAAGAGAGCAAACAAACAATGAACTGAAACAAACAAAGAGCAAAAAAACAATAATGCACAGAATACCAGGTGTAAAAAACAGACAACCAAAATCATATAGACATATACAGGCAAGCAAACAGTGACCAACATTAATATAACACCTTTAGGTCATTTCTAATGTCATGGACGTCATTAAGGCCCCTATGCGCGGAGGAGACATCTCAGCCATTCTCCACAAAACTGAACCAAAATGGATTCTGAAGACAGATAGTTTTCAAAAAGGACTAAACCAGATTGAGGACTGGTCTACGCTTGTGTGATCATAATTCATGTAACTGCATTACTGGCTGAATGCACTAAATGACCTTGGCGCACATTCACACAATATGATTTCGTCAGCATTATGTCCATTTGATGATTTTTTATTATGAAATGATTATTTGCACACCAGCAGAGATTATGACGACAAGAAAATGGCTTTATTTAACAATATATTTTATATGATTATGATAATATGACCCCCCTTTCTCTTTCGGTTTCTCACTATACACTTGATTGTTACTCAATATGGCCTATCGATACTAAGGGCCCTTCCAACATTGCCACTGTCTTCTCAAAAACATTTACTATTCCTATTTGAACCAGTCCTATTTCTACTTCCTCTTTTCGTAAGCATGCTCTGCTTTCCATTTTGAGCCTGTCCTATCTCTACTCCCTCTGTTTGTAAGCATGCTCTGCTTTGCACATTGCTGTCGGGTCAGCATGACAAGAATACGTTTTCATTCGGGACCACTTCTCTATTAAGGTAAGACCCACCATCCGCACTGATAATTCCTTTCTCTTTTGCCGAAAAGACGCTCTCCATAATCGGAAGAGCTATTTTTTACACATTGCTCTCATGCTAGATTTGTTTTTGTAATTCGTCTCCGAACAGGCATTGATTCCCAATCGCATCGTATTGAAAACGCATGTCAATAGAAGCAGCACTAGTAAGGGTCTTCTGAATTATTACTATACTTGTCTCTTATACCAGAATATACGTTTTACTCCCTCAATTCCTTTATTTTAGAAATTGATTGTATCGGTATATGGGTGTATATTTGGATTTCTCCCAAATCCGCTGCAATATTTTGATACAACAGCGCACTACCTTGTAGGTATATCTGCCATTATATTTTTTGATTCTTCACATGTGCATGGGACTGCATTCACACTCTGATCAGTCACCTTGACGCTATGGATTATTGATCTGTGCGTTACTGGTAATTATTTGTTGCCAGGGCACAACATAGCATGTTGGCCTTGTCTCACTGTTCATGCATTATTGTTTTTTGGTCCTGTGCTTCCACTACTTTAAGAGAAATGTTCGCAGTACACATCTCTCTAGGTGCATGGCCCTAATATAATATCTTAAAAATAAAAATGATTTCTTCATTCTCCTAATACTCATTCCCATTCCTTCATTTTCTCTCCTTGTTTATCTTAGCTGCTTCATCTTCATTTGATACTCATGAACAGGCACTAATTGTGTTGAAAAAGCCTGTTGCTTACTTAATTACAGATTGTTGAAAATCAGGTGCATCATGTAATATATCAATTGATACCATGCCAGGCAACTGATCCTCCGTCCTGATGATGATCCCACATTTTTACGGGATCAAAACGTCGTCCACATACACTCTGACCCGTTACACTATGCTTTGTAGTATTTTTGTTTTGGGTGCAGTAGTGTTTTGCTTTTAATAAGAAGTGACCTAAAGGTGTTATATTAGTGTTGTCACTGCTTGCCTGTATATGTCTATATGTTTTTGTTGTCAGTTTTTAACACCTGGGTTTCTGTGCATTATTGTTTTTTTGCTCATTATTTGTTTCAGTTCATTGTTTGTTTGCTCTCATTATCTTTGGTTGAAATTATTCCGGCTGGGGTAATTCAAGTTTTTGTTTGAATTGCAGTAATAAAATTGAAAACCCTGATCATTGAATCTGTTTATGGAACTGATTTTTGTATCCAGAACAACTGTATTTAATTTTTTGTGAAGGGAAAAATGTCTCTAGAATTACTCAAGTACCATTGGTCCCTTACGATCTTTGGGTTTCCCTTGGGTAAATATAATACGTCAGAATATCCCTGACATATCCGAGCCAGCGATCATGTCCAGAACCACTCAGGCTAAATTATGAAGGCGAGCTGAAATATCCTGGGGCAGCCAGCATCTTCAGTCCATGTACTTAGTGCTATTCTGCTGTTTGACTATAGAGACTGATGGACTACTTGGTATCCAGTTTGTTTTCCCACAGTTTGGACTTGTTGTCAGTAGTACACAAGGATACCTTTCACATCAAGCAAACAGTGATAGCTGTCCCACCCCGGAAGTGATGTCACTTCTGTTACCGGAACTTCCGGGGCCCTGGCGGCCCTCCCCGGAAGTGACACCACTTCCGGGGGGGTCACGTGACCATGCTGGGTCACGTGTGTTGTGACATAACCCTGTTCATCTGCTAGTCATGGTTCTACCACGTGGTTAGTGCTATGCGGTAGCCCTCAATGAACCATAGCCCCTGGAGATCAGGTGACCATGATGTGAGTATGCCCTTTCTTTGATGCTTAGAATACATATAAGGAGACCCTAAGCAGCCTATGTCAAATCCCAGGAGCCGCCATCCAGAAAGAGATCGCTTGGTCATTATGAAGAGATAAAGCCACCTCATCAACAAGACACCCGTCTGATGGTGGGTTGAACACAATCAATAGATATTATCGTAGTCCAACACCAGCGGCAATGGAGCAGAACGGGCAGCAGAGCGGCCTTAAAGAGGGTGGTGACGACGTCACTGGTTTTGACGAGGAGGTCTACCGGCGGCTGGAAACACTCAACCTAAAGGTTTTGCCGCAACTCATGCCCCCTATTAAGGGCTCCGTCAGCAGCAGGAAAGCCTCGAGTAACAAAGCAAATTCTGGAAACAGTTTCATTGACATGGAAGATGGTGAAGAATCTATAACAGCTCCTAACTCACCGGTCTGTGAAGATATGGGGTTTCTGGAGGAATCTGCTCTGGAGGCTTTCATTGCGTGATGGACCTCAGCGACTCTCAAGATTTCAGAGCCGCTGCGAGTCCCATAAAATGCAGAAGTTAGCAAAAATCATTATAGACACTTACTTATACTGTATATATGGCTAAATTTTATTTTTTAACTAATAGTCTGTCTTTCTTTCTTTTTTGAACCATAGAAAGCATCAGCAAAAACAGCCGTTGTAGAGGGGACACTGCCAAAGGTTAACGCCATAAATGTTCACTGCTTATGCTGTTCAAAACAGACTGAAAGTTCCACAATCTAAAACAAAGAGCCATGTAAGAAATGTGTTTGTACCTATAACATCACCGATTTTAAAAAGGAAGCTCCAGGCATACCCTTTGACGCCATATGGCCTGTTAAATGTTTTGCTGTGATTTTTGTGAGCACGTGTGCCAAACGTCACTATTATAACCGCTGTAACGGTCATAAAATGTATGATCCGCAGCAGGAGGCTCACAAGTGTCTATACGACTCATGCACTTTAAGAACAATCAGTCATTTATGTAGCTTGCTAGACCCAAACAAAGTATATAAACTGTTAAGGTTGGTGTAGGGTTTATCAGAGGCAAAGAAAAAAGTCCACCCTGATATGATTAAGGTCTTGTAGATCAAGCTCAAATAGATCCAATGCTCAGGCGAGCCAAGCTCAAAACTCTGTTGAATGCAAGGTATGTATACATATTTTGTAAGAAGGAAAGCAGAAAGGGCTATAGAAAGACGTATGTGCAAAATCTATTTTTAAAATAGAGGAGGGGGTTCCTTAGCCCCACAAACCTGTTTTAGAAAATGATGAGTCCCCCAGTATCATGTAATTATTGTATTATTTAACATTACATACTTACTCACTTTTAGGACAAGCATCAAAATGTTGGTGCTCAAGATGCTTCTGAGTTACACCCAGGAAACATATGTATTGCCAGATTAGTATATGTGGTGCTTAAAGAAAGAATAGCTGAGATACATACTTTAACTCTGCGCTATCTGAAGCTTGGTGAATCGCCCACGGTGATGCAATGTGACAGTCCTTCCTGCGCAGTCAACTGGTGTATCAATTCATGGCTACCTACAATGGCTGAATACTGGAGAGCGTGCAAATGCCATATAAGGGAGTTAATACAATCACAGAATACCAGCTTACATATCGCCTTGGAGCTTCTGACCAAAGATTATTTCAGAAATAAAGGTTTTGTATTGTACAACAGAGAAGTTATACGGATACGTAATATCACACATGCTACATACATTGCTAGGGGCCCAGCAGATAATTTGCCTCAGCATCACAAGTTTTGATATTTTTACAGCTATAAACTCAACAGATCTAGACAGGAATTCACGCTCACCCCTCAAGGGATTCGCTGTGTTTGGCAATAACCTACTGTTGCAAAGTCATCCTGTGCCCTAGTCTGCCCCATTTTTTGCTGACTGGTACTGGTGGTAACTGACCCTGACTGTCCCTGGGCTCTGCCTAACCAGGACAAGGGCCAGTGCTATGCTGAAAACACACTTAGAATGCAGTGAAAACACCTACATACACTAGAGTACACTATGGGTTAGGGTACCCGTATGATTGGCATGACCTCCCCTATAAGGCCCTAGTACATAATAAGGCAGGGGGATCAAAACTACCTTTAATTCTCTAGTATATAATCGGACATGCCAGTTAAGAGGAATCGGCTACTGCTGGAGAGGCCAGCAGCCCTTTCTGCACTTGCATGTGTGCACTGCTCAGGCCTGGGGTCATCTTAAAATCAGCCCTGTGTTGCAGGACTGCTTTTAACATGCACAGTGTGCCCAAACTTGGCTTTGGTGCCTTTGGCACTTACAAAATTAATACATTATAATAGTTTTGCATATTAGGTAGCCTCAGGGTCTCCCCTAGGTATCCCAGTGGTAGGGGGTCAGGTACTTATAAGGAGGACGCTTATAAAATAGGTTGTATATGCCTTGGGCTTAGTGTAAATGCACAGTTCACTTCCCACATTGTAGTAAAGTACTTCTTAAAATCGACTTTTGTGCTAGGAGCACTGTGGAGTGAGGATCTCCAATATTTTTACATATTCAGAAGCCCTAAAGTCTCCCCTAGCTGTTCCTAGGTCGGGGGCCTTTAGATATATGCAGGGTCCTTAGAAAAGATGTTTTATAAGCCCTGGGGTTGGAAAAATTGCCCAGTTAATTTTCCCCATTGCAGATTCCCAGCCACATAGGTTAACATAGCAAGAAGTTATTAATTAATAACTCCGGTCAGGGAACACAGAAAAATTATCATTCAAGGACTTAGTAGAATGGTATTGATAAATCCAACAATATGCTATTGTTGAATTTATCCTAAAATGTACCGAAAAGAAGTTATAAGACTTTCTTGTCTGTAAGCCAAAATTCAGCCTTCCAGTTATCTGCTCTGATTGGTCAGAGTTAAGTGGATTAGCCAGGCTGCTTTGATGAGGTGATAAGTAGCCCCGGGGGTGAAGGAGCCATTCTGGGAGGGAAGGTTCTGCTACATAGGAATGCCAGAGCAAGGGGAGGGGTCGTAAACCATGATCTTCAAAAGGAGGAAACAGGCAGGAGAAGCCGGTTTCATTTACACTCCTACTGTTTGAACTCAGCCAGATGGCAGGCTTAAGGAAGGAATGTGCAGATGCCAGGGGAGGTAGAATATGGAGATCAGCCATCCTGGAGGTTGGTTCAGCTAGCTCTTGCCTCTCTGCTGAGACTTCAGCCATATTGAATTTTGGAGAAATAGTGCTTTCTGGGAGACCATTGTGCCACACTTTGGAGGAAATGGTCATGCTCTGGGGTATTGCCCTGCACCCCATTGGACAGGAGTGCCCTCCTCTGTGACCCCAGAGAACACTGAATAAGTATCTGAGGGGGCAGTGCCTCTCAGATTTGCTGCTTCAAACTTAAGGAAGAAGAAGGTTCCATGCTGAGAAGTTTGATTTGCACCAACAAGGCCCTGCACTCGTTCCTGACTGTGCCTGCTGCACAATCTGGAACGACAGCCCTGTGCATCTAACCTGCTTCAAAAGGGCTAAAGAGTGGACTCCCTGCAAGCTACAGGTTAACAGAGGTCACCTGGACCATCACCATCAAGAATACCCAGCCTGGAATAGTACCAGTGGATTTGTAAGGGTTTTGTCCAAGTAGATTGTGGAAATTGAAGTCCCAAACTTTCAAGGACCATCTTGGAGCTTCCAGACCCTTGGAGTAAGTTTTAGACACTTTGGGACCCTTAAAGGAACTTCAGGAAGAAATTCCAGACGTTTGGAGAACTTTAGAGAAACTTTGAAAAAAATCTCCATAAGTGGGCCGACTCGACCTGGCCAGCCAAGACGGCGACCCTCAAACGCAAGCCAGCCTGCCCTCCAGATTCGTCCCACTGAAAAGCTACGGAGGTCCGACTTCCAGAGTTTGAACAGAAGTTGGTCGAAACCCAAGCCGGCGGACCCTCACTGAATCTGGCCTGGTGAAGAGCATCAAGGGACTCCGGGAGAAAAAGCTCCATAAAAGTTTCTAAGTCCGAACGCAGAAAAGGTGACCGGGACCAACCGCGAGAGTCAAGCCTCCCACCTTCAACCGCGAGCCGGCCTGGATTTCTGGTTTATCCTGCTGGAAAGCTCCGGAGGTTTGACTTCCATAGGTTTGACTGGGAGCTCATCGCAATGCAATCCCGCGAACCCTCACCAAATCCGGACTGGCTGAGAGCTTTGAGGGAAGAAAAGCTCCAGAAAAGTTTTTAAGTCAGACGGTGAAATGTTTGACTGAGGCCTACCATGAGGGGTAGCCACGCAGGGCTCCATCGTGGTCGGCCTGAAACTTTGACTTTGTCCCAGTCTAGCGCGACCAGATGTCCCAATAGATGCTACAGGTTTCTATGTGCTATATAGTGTTAAATCTTTAAAAATGTATATCTTCGGTTCCCTAAATTGGATTTTTATTAGTTTTGGTGCCATTTTAAAGATACAAATGTTTCCTATTTTTATAAATTTGTGTTGGATTTTTATTGTGTGTTGTGTCTTAATTATTTACTGAATTGGTGATTTTAAATGCTTTACATACCTGCCTCTGTATTTAAGCCTGCCTGCTCACAGCCAAGATACCAAGGATTGAGCATGGGAATAATTTTCTGAGACCTATTCTGAGCCCTAGACTGTGTTTGTGGCTTAACTGCCAGTGGTAGATATATATTTACCACTACAAATAATCCACTTTCCAACACTTATGATTTAAAAACACCTGCTGGAGAGTTCCTGGTGTGTCCAGCTTTAAGGCAGCAATAAAAATGTCAGAATAACTCTTGTGATGAATGTTCCTGCTAGGGAGAGAGATTGGTTGTAGGAAAGTGCCTCTTTGTGCCTGGTTAGCCACCAATTTTTGCCTGATGCCTAATGTGATTTCGAACTGTAGACATCTCAGTTAAAAAAGACCGAACAAGGAAAACTGACCAACCGGCTTTTACACACTCATTTTAATAATTACACAGTATTATGAAGGACTGCCTTGCCAACAGGTACACTTGTATATAGCCTGGTACAGACCATCTCCACATATTGGAAATAAACCCCTGTAAGCAACGCTAGAATTCACACATTAGCTTTTATTCTGAACGTTGTGGCTTTGGGGGGACACTAACATTTTTTCATTTTCACAACTACCAACTACAAGCTGACACGTTTTTTTAAACCATAAATAAAAGCAGAAATTTTCAGACCATGAAAAGCAGAACCTGGGCTTCGCTATGCAACACATTGAATGGAAAAAAAATCATTTAAATGAAATAAGCTATCGTTGTTTTTACCTGCAGCAGGAGTTGTCCTGTGGCGCTAGGTTGCTCTCCTATTACATGATGCTCTCCGTAATACATCTCAGACCTTTTCTCCATGGTGCCTGGGGTAGCCCTTCTATCCACAGACTTAAAATAAGTGTTTGGCATCTGCTTCTGACTTTCTTCACTGACTTCTAAGAAGTTTGGTACCAAACATCTTGTCTTAATAAATTCTCACTGATGCCAGTGATGCCTGCGGCCACCAGACAGGTTTCTGACCACATGGGGTGAGAGGCAGTGCTCTCAGAGGACAGAAACAATACCTGCTCTGGGTGGGGGGGGTGTCACACCTCCTCCAGGACAGGATGGCTTTACTGGGCAGGAAGTTTCAAAGGCAATGCCACCTTTGAAATCCAACCCAGGAACCTCCAGATAGTGGGGGAGGCCAAGCCCCCTTTCCTGCTCCACTTTTGGCGGGAGGAAAGGCGGGAAAATTAGTTAGATGAGGAGTAGCCCTCAGCCTGCACCACCCCTATGGGTGAATCCCTCTCCTAAAAGTCCACCATCTTGAGATGGTGAGAAAACTCCCAATCAGGGGCAGGGTAGTGCCTCTTCCCACAGGAAGTGGTCACTAGAGGGTGTAGACACCCTAAAGGTAAATAGCCCATTGGCTACTACCTGTCTCCCCTTGTAACACCCCTAAATTCAGTATTGAGGTTGCTCCCCAAGACCTGAACCTCAGATTCATCGGACCAAAGAAGACCTGGACAAAGAAGACCCGCTGCATGAGAACTGAAGCCCTGCTGCAAAAGAAAATGTCGCCAAACCCTGCCAGCTGCTTCAAGGACTCGACAATCGCTGCCTGCTGTGTTGTCCTGAACCTGCAAGGACTCTAAGAACCCCAAAGCACCTACAACCTTTGAGAAAGTACAGAGAAGCTCCCTTGGAGTGAAGGTATCACTCACTCCCCTGTACATTGCAGGCACCAATCCTGTGAAGTCTGATTTCTCAACTTGCTGCTCCCCAACGATTTTGATGCAGCACTTAAGCCAGAAGAGGTACAATAGCTACAGAAGGTCAGATATGCCTCTCCACCAAGTTTGGAGGCACCAGGACCCACTGGAGCCACAGCGTACCAATACCCAGGGTACCGGACCCCCAATGGTAAAAACCAAGAAGAAGAGTCGACTCCGGACTTCCAAAGCACCAGAAGCAAGCACCCATTAAGGGACATCAGGACACCAGAGTCCCACTTCCTGAGTGGCCCAGCTGTCCTGTGATCGTATCTCCAAGCTGTCTGCTCCTGACCGTAGGACCCTAAAGACGCACACCGCCCGGTTGACCATTTTACTCTGCACTCGACACCACAGTCCCCAGTGCCGACTAACCAGCTCTGCTTCTGTGGTCCCCGGGTTCTTGTGACCTCCTCCTTCTCAAGAGACCCACCGTATTTACCTGTAAGTCCATCTACACAGTGCTTTTTCAAGTGGCCCTCTTCGTCTTTGCGTACCAGTTTCCAAGACCCTCAGCACTCTGCTCTTGCCCAATCCGGGATGCTCCTGAACTTCTCCTGCTAGAACTTAGGACATCGACCTAAAACAAGAAGGTGAACTTCGTGAAGACATTGCCTGATTTTATATGCATTTTTCTTCTTTTTCTCTATTGATCCCTATGGTGCATAATTGCGCACAAAATTGGTATATTTTCCGAACTTTGAAAAATCGTAACTCTGTACTTACCGTAGAACTGTGTTCTTGGTCTTAGAAAATACATAAAAATCGCCTATATTTTTACAAATTAGTCTCGGATTTATTCTTGAGTGTGTGTCTCATTACTGTCTCTGCGAGTACAACAAATTCTTACCACTACCCTCTGATAAACCTAATTGCTTGCCCACACTACCACAAAAAGAGCATTAGAATGATCTGCTTTTACCTCTGTGTACCATTTGGGGGATTCTCTGGACTCTCTGCACAGTGTACTTCGTTTTAGTACACTATATAGAGAGCCAGCTTCCTATATCGGAGTTTTGTCTAGTGTCAGTTTTGGCCATAAAATACCGCAGAGGGTTAATATGCCTGCCGTAAAGAACGCACACCATGCAGATCACAGTTCTGTATTTTATGTGGATAGTTAAGTGATTGCTCCTTTTGTCACAGAGATACATTTGTTACCGCAATCCATAAGATGCAGCCCTGATATAGAACAGTGACTGTTACGAACTGTCATCAAAGAGCAGCTTGCAAACTACATAAAATAGGTTAGGACGTTATGTTTTTTTTCCTAATGTTGCTAAAAATTGTTCATTTGGGTAGATATACATTCTTATTAGTAAAGCCAGCCTTTGCTAGTGCTTTAAAACAAATGAAATGTGTGTGAGAGAGTTGCCATGGAGAGATGAGGCGCACTTTCGCCCGGTGGTAGTGGGAGAATCCAAGGAGGAGGTCATGGGGGGGATGCCAAAAATCATTGTCGAACCGGGTGCCACCAGGCCTTTCTGTAATTACTTTCCTCTCCCTTACTGGCTCCTTTATTACTCCTATCCCTGTTATCCGTGCTGTCCCTTACAATGCCTCCCACCGCCCCGTCACTTCCTTCTTTGTCCCACACCATCTTGCTGCTTTTCTCTTGCCCCTCCCCCAAGCATGACCATTTCTTACCTGCTGCTTGCTCCCCTTCTCCAGTGCCCGCGGTGTTCTCCCTCCCGTTTACTTTCTTCCCCCACCTTTTCCTCTGATTTCGCAACCATTTACTCTATCTTGTTCAAGTTTTATGGTAAGATGTCTGTCGACTTTTTGTCACTGTGTAAAGCGCATATGTACCTTTTGAAAACGGGAAAATAAATAAATAACTGGGGAGTCGGGCATAAGCATGTTGTCCCGCATGTTTTCAATCAATCAATCAATCAGGGGATTTACAGAGCGCACTACTCACCCGTGAGGGTCTCAAGGAGCTGGGGGATGGAGGCGGGGATGGGCCGCTCCGTGGTCATCCAACGAGCCAGGTCTTGAGATCTTTTCTGAATAGGTACAGTGTTGGGCTTCGTCTGATTTGGAGGGGGAGTTCGTTCCAGGTCTTGGCCGCGATATAGGGGAAGGATCTGCCACCCGTTCTGGCCCTGTGGATGCATGGGACAGTGGCTAGGGCTAGGTCGGCGGAGTGGAGGTTTCTCTTGGGGGCGTGGAAGAAGATTCTTTCGTTGAGGTATTGGGGTCCGGTGTTTTGGAGGGCTTTGTAGTCATGTGTGAGCAGTTTGAAGGTTATTTGTTTTTCGACGGGGAGCCAGTGGAGGTCACGGAGGTGATGGGCGATGTGGTCATGTCGTGGGATGCCGAGGATGAGTCTGGCTGCGGCGTTTTGTACGGTCTGGAGTTTGAGGAGGAGTGTTTTGTTGATTCCAGCGGGGGGATCCATTTGAAGGTCTTGTGGAGTATGCGGAGGGTGTTGAAGCATTTGGAGGACACGGCGTAGATCTGGCAGTTCATGGTGAGTGAGGAGTCAAGTATGAAGCAGAGGTTGCGTGCGTGGTCCGTAGGGGTGGGTGGATTTCTAAGGGCGGGGGGCCACCAGGTGTTGTCCCATGCGGAGGGGGTGGACCTGAGGATGAGGACTTCTGTTTTCTCCGAGTTGAGCTTAAGGCAGCTGCTGCTCATCCAGGATGCAACGTCCTTCATCCCTTCTTGGAAGCTGTGCCTGGTGATGTCGGGTTCCTTGGTGAGGGAGAGGATGAGCTGAGCGTCGGCGTATGAGACTATGTTGAGTCCGTGTTTTCTGACGATGTTTGTGACAGGGTCCATGTAGATGTTGAAGAGCGTGGAGCTGAGGGAAGATCCTTGGGGTACTCCGCATCTGATCTCTGTGGGTTCGGAGAGGAAGGGCCTGTGGTCTATGAATTGAGTATACAGGCCATGGTAACTAATGTAGAGGGGCGGTGAGTTAAAATCATGCAAATACATTTCTCACAGCCTTTCAAGATCAATGACATTAATACGAATTTGAGTGTAAAACGTAAAAGAAAATGAATGATAAATTGCCCGTTCACCATTGCTGAGAAATCACATCAAGTGTTACTGTTCATAATATTCATGGCCCATGGGGGTTAAGGTTCGTACACATTAATATTCGCCTTCATTAAGTGTCCTGTAGCCATTCTCATCCTGAGCAATTAGGGTCATTGTAGGAAGTATTACTGAGCTTCACAAGCAGCTTATTTTCATTGTAAGCATTACAATTATGATTAAGCATTACACTTATGATTAAGAGAACAGTCAAAGCAGTGATTCAGCGGCCTTAGGGTAGTCTTAAAATGGTGATTAAGTTAGCAGGAAAAATAGACCAAATGTGTGTCTCATCGCTTAGGTTACCAGGGGCCTCCACGTCATCAGGGATGCCATATTCCAGCACTGGGATTTTGTTTAACATCTTAATTCGTTCTGGGAGATGCAGTGCTGGTTTATTACAAGGGAACCAATACAGATGAGCACACTGATTTTTAAGAGGGACTGGAGCACTGTGTCACTAATTACAGAGAGACCTCTGGTGGCCTTGCACATTGCTGCGAAGTTACTCCATTTCATTTGCAAGACGGTGAGCCAATTCTGCAGCACCTGCATTCTGGCACTTGTTTCACTTTTAACTATGGCCTCAATCATCCCAGCAGTGCCATAGGCTCAAAAGCATAAAGTGGCCGAAGGTGTCACACAGCATACAGAAATACTGTTTTTTTTTTAAAATAGGCAACCAAAAGGGTCAATATATGCTGTGAAAAGACAAGAGCACATAATGCACAAGCAACTGGAACAGAATCGAGATAAAAGAAAGAACCCACTTAAAACAAACATTAGACACAGAAAGAAAAAATAAATAGAAATATGATAGCTAAGAGATCATTGGTCCAATATTGCCTTCTTGATAGCATGCATTCTCTGACTTCTTTGAGTAATATTAGCAGACTTCACCGAGTATTAAAGATCAGATTCCAAACCCTTCCTTTCTATATAACTCGTTCAACACTGTTGTTCCTATGTATGTAATAACATATAGTGCACAGCGATTCTACCTCACAGTCCCACCTTTTACATTTGAAAAGTGGTGAAGTTACATTTTGTCCACCACTTAATGTGTAAAAGCAGAAAAAGCAGTATAAACTCCACTTATGTTATGTTTGCTCTGGTGAAAATACTGTTTACACAATTTACTTCGAGACTAGCAGCAAAAATGATACAAGTAATTTTCCCTGTTTCTTTGACACCAGCAGAGAATCTTTATATTTATTTACCTACTTTTCCACTTCCTTTATACATATTAAAACATTTCCAGAAGGATCTTACTCACATTATGCCTCTATTATTTTCAATTATTTATCAAAAATGATATGCTGAAAGTCGTCACCCAGATAGCATACACGGGATCCCCATTCCCCGGCGTTCTTTGATTTTTCAAAGTCATCCCTATCCTTCACTTTCCTAACATCAATCCCAGTCTGATGAATGTTTTCGTCTTCTTTTCTTTTTCTACGTGGACGTTGGTAAGTCTGTACAATTTTATTGTGCATTTGTCCAGCTGGCCTTGGCGCCCGGAAGGTAAAAGACATAAAATCAAAAGGAAGCAATTTTGCAACTCTGACAGAAAATTTTAAAAAAGCCTTTATCTGTAACAAGTAGAAAAAATAGAATATGTAAGGTAGGATGCGAGTCATGGACGTCAATCAGCAGTAGCTAAGCCAAGACTAGTAGCAGCAGCTCTGGCTTGCACTTTGGTATCTCTGGCCTTGCCCTTCTGAGCCCTGATGTCGGGGCTCGTGAAGGCAGAGGCAAGTGCAGGATTCCCTGTTAGGTTTCTGTAGTTTATAAATACGAGGATGTTGAACGGTTAAGGATGAGATAAAGTGTCAATGCAGTTACGTCATGTAGCATGTTGTTACTTCTGGTCTGGCTCCCACTGCTGGAAGAGATTTTGAAGTACAGGCTCCCCTTTACAACTCAACCGGTTGTTTGGAAATAGCGTTAAGTCTACTTTTAGAGGATGATTGCTGGGATGCAGGCTACCGGCTGAGTGCGCCGTAAACCACACCCCTCCCTTCTCACCTCCGGAGGCAGCAGCTGATGTCAGACGCGGGTTGCTGGCCATGGCGCTGTACTGCTGAGCAGCGGACCGGCCGCGACGGGGTTGTTTGAACAGGACTGAGCACGGGAGCAGGGGCCGGTGAGGCTCATCGAGAGGTGGATAGGGCACCGGTGCTCCCTGCGGATCGCCGAGAAAGACAGAACGAGAGCGCTTGATCAGTTCAATGCGGCTCGGCGTGTGATCTTTTGGAGTCTTTGAAATCACTGGAGCCTCTGGAGCATTTAGAAGTGTTTGCTTGTGGGAGAGCTGCTTTGACCCTTTCTGGCCCCCTCTCTGCACATTCCTGGTTGGAGTCAGGACAACGACTATCAGGCTGTGAGGTGGTAGTTGAATACCCGGCCCCTTTTTTTTTTTTTTTTTGTAGTACCATTTAGTATCATTCCGGGACCACCAGGTTTCTCACCAAGTGGGGTAAGTACAGTGCTCATTCTGCCTGTTGGTTATGGGGGCTTTCTGTACTACTTGGCTGAGGGTCGCTGGGAGGAGTCCCATGCTTTAATTGCGGTTAACCTGTTACGGGAACAGCAAAGAATTTATTTGGTAACTTCAATATGCGAAGTCTTTGAAAAGGGACTCATCCTGACTCCCCAGCACTGGTTCAAAGGGTCAAAAAACGCGTTGGGCAAGCAGCAGCTCGGGCAAACCATGCCGCAGCCCTTAGGAAGGCTTTGGGACTGCTTCCAGAAAACGCTGAGATGGCAGCTTTAGATTCCGCCAAGCAAGATCATCTGGGGGATGCCTCTGCTGACTTAGATTCAAGCACCAGCCCTGTCTCTATGGCTTCTTCTGGGGCTGGCACGTCTACTTCTACATCTACTTCTACTTCTACTTCTACTTCTCAAGACCCAGCCGACTTAAAGTCAACGACTCCGGTGGTGGAGGCGGGGAAATCCAAAGACCCTAAAAAATATCCTTTATTTTTCAAAGCTAAGCCCGGACTAACATCTGCTGTAGAAGGGGCCGGGAGTGTTTCACCAGCAGCTGATCTGCCTACGGACATCAGTAAGGATGGACATTCTAGTGACGGCGGTCATCCTCCTCCTCAACCTTTGGTTCAACTTTCGTCTTCTTCTGGGGGAGGGTGGGCTATCTGGACTCTCCATTTCTGTAGAAGCTGGGCTGGCCGCACCAGATAAAGTTGTATCTTCTATCCCGTCGGCTTTACAGTCTGAATTTGGGCGGGATCTGACCCAGGACAACCCCTTGCAGGATAATAGACCCTTTACTATGCAATGGGATGCCAAGAGTCTCCTCAATTTGATTCTTGATGAGATTCGAGAACTTAAAACCTCCCAATCTGCGGAAATTGCTGCAATTCATGCCCACCTCACTAAAATTGAAGAAAACATGGCTCAGGTCCCAGCACGTCTTCTCGAGGCAGAGACTAGGATCTCACAATTGGAGGATCAAGTTTCAATCATGAATAATAAGGTTGTTGCTTTTCAGAGTCAAAAAACAGCAATGGAGTACAAACTGGAGGAATTGGAGAATCACTCTAGACGTTCCAATATTCGCATTCTTGGTATTCCGGAAGGCCTTGAGGGCCAGCATACATTACAATGGGTTGATTCTTTTATTTAAAAAAATGTCCTCCCGGATTACAATGGAGATTTGACTCTTATGCGAGCCCATCGGGTGCCTGCGCATCTTCCTCCTAATGCCAAGTTTCCGCGGACAATCCTGGTTAATTTCGGGGACTTCAGGGTTAAGGAACAAATCCTAGCCAAGGCCATAAAGCAGCAACAGTTTACCTCTTCGGAGGTCCCACTTTGTCATATTTTCCCCGATATGTCTGCCTCCGCAGCTAGAAGGCGGAAAGAGTTCGTTAAAATGTTACATCTATTTAAGGAACAGGGGGCACAGGCAATGATTGCCCAACAGAGTAAATTAAAAGTGCTCGTAAAAGGCAGATTCCATGTATTTTGCAATGTCCCCAAAGCTCAGGAATTACTGCAACAAATTTCTTTAAATAAGTCCTGATGGTCCCTAGGTGGGCTCGGTCTTGCAGAATTGCAAATGTCATCAGCTTCTTGTTTATTTTCTCCTTGGCTTTTCACTCTGATGTTTTGTCCCTTTAGATATCTCTTTTAGATAGCCTTTGGGGGTTGATATTGCCTTTTTTTTTTCTTCTTCTTTCTTCTTTTCTTTTCATTGAAGGAGGGGGGAGGGGTAGGTAGGCCGGTAGCGCTTGGCACCAAGTCATAGTGCCAGTTAGGGGGGGGTGGGCTAGCCTGTTAGATGTGAGCAGGGGCGGTGGACTGCTCACCGTGGCTTCGGGGGGAGGGGGGGTCACTGGGGTGGAAGGGGGAGCATGAGGGAAAAAAGAAATCCATTTGTAAAATTTAGATTCATCCATTTACTATTCATAAATCCATATTTTGTTGGGGCTAGGATGGGGTTGTTGATTGATGCCGTAGTTTTCCAGAACACCTTGGTCCTCTTTGCAATGTTGTTAGGAATTTACTTTGATATCTGCAATGGGTAAAAAGGAAATATTAAAAGTGGTCTCCTTTAATGTCAATGGTCTTAACAATAGAAAGAAAATGCGGGCTATCGAATCGTGGATAAAGACAGAAAATCCAGCTGTCATTTTAATCCAAGAGACTCATATACCGGCGGGAAAGCTTGTAGATTTACCAATGTTTAAGTCCTGGGCAGCATATCAAGGTTTCTCCTCCTTCTCTGCGTCTCATTGTGGCACGGCGATCTTCCTGGGTAAAAAACTCCAAGCTGAGGTGGTCAACTCTGCAAGTGATCAGAGTGGAAGGTGGTGCTGGGCTACCTGTAATCTGGGGAACAGACCTTTAACCTTTGCCAGCATCTATGCCCCAGTAGAGGATAATCCTTTACCATATGAAGAGCTTTTTCAATCTCTAATTCAAGTTCCTGGTGAAGTGATTATGGGGTGGGGGGATTTATTTCTTAATGAATGTGTTGAAAAGACGAACACCGGTAAGTTTTTTACGTCTTTTATTGGTAATTCAGTAAAGCCACCAACTCCTGCTGCCAGCCTGTCGGTTCTCCGGTAACGACTCCTCACGCGAGCCATCACCATGAAGATAGAACAGGCCAGCACACTTTGAAAGATTACAACACATCCCCTTTACAGTGGAGACAACAGAGAGAAAGAAAAGAGAAAAGAAAAAGAAAGGAAAAGGAGAAGAAAACACCCATTCCAAATACAACACTAAAAATAGTAACAATTATACTGAAGAACCAACATCATATGCAATGGACCAGAATAAACAAGGAACAAAGCAAAAGAAAATTCAATACATCTCGTAGTCATCATACCTTTTGGGAAGTCGGCGAGATCTAGGACAATGAGGTGAAGAACCACAATTGGTGGGTAAGTTTGAAGCAGGTGAAATATCAGGGCAAGAAGGAAACATGGACTTGTCACCCTGGAACTTCACTAAATGAGACATGCTCCACTTACCACCATTATGTACAGTAACCACATTCCTATAAACAGCAGTGATGGCAAATGGTCCCATAAAGCCTGTGGCACCCTTCTTGTGCCAGCGTGGTCTTTTAATAAACACCCACTCACCCACCTTCCATGATGTGACCTTGGTTGATTTTTTGGAATCAAACCTTTGTTTGTACTTACTTTGGTAGGACTCAATTCTACCACTCAACTCCTCCCCACACAACACAGGACCCTCAATAAGAGGCAGCCACCCAGGATTGAGTTTGGACAGCGCAACCCTCCCACGCAACATTTGAAACGGGGACTTCCGCAGAACCACGTTGAGGGCAGTGCGATGAGCCCACCATGTGTCTCTTAAGACACTCTTAAGAGGAACTCTCAATTCAATTGCCCTTTGCACGCATGCTTTGACCACTCTGTTCATGCGCTCCGCAAGACCGTTGGCCTGCGGAGCATAAAGGGCAGTTCTCTGATGAACAATTCCATAGTCCCTTAAAAACTCATTCATTTCTTGAGAAACAAATTGCAGACCATTATCTGTGATAAGGAACTTGGGAATCCCTCGCTAGCGAATTCATCTTTGAGAAAATCAATAACCACCCTTGTGCTAATTGAACTTACACATCTGGTGGAGACCCATTTGGACGAATAATCCACCAAAAGAATCACAAATCTGTCTGCAGGATTCAAAAGCTCAAAGGGCCCATGAGATCCAACCCCAACTTGACCCAAGGTTCCTGCGGAACTTCAACCGGAGACAGCGGAGGGTGTTGACAATACGGGACTTATCACAGGAAGCGCACTCATAACACTCACTGACCACCTTTTCCACCTGACTATCCATCTTTGGCCACCAATACCTCTCCCGGAGGCGAGACTTCGTGAGGCTTCTTCCTAAATGTCCTTCGTGAGCTAGGTTTATGAGCTTAGGTTTGAGATCCTCAGGTGGAATCACTCTCTCTCCACGCATGAGTTGGCCCTGGCAAAGGGTAAGCTCATTCCTGATGGACCAAAAAGGGAGCAACTCAGAATCTATTCTCTTATTGTCTGGCCATCCCTCAACTACAAAATGTGTCACTGCAGGTAACAAAGGATCTGCTTTCAAAGAACTTTCCCACTCACTCTCTTGAATGGCAGACTCCTTGACCCAGTTAACATTAACCGTGTCCGAGTCAAGGGCATTTCCAGGACATTCGATAGGTAACCTAGAAAGACAATCTGCCGCTTTGTTAGCAGTACCAGGGAGATATTCCACACGAAAATTGTATTCCTCTAAACCCTCACTCCAACGCTTCAGCCTTGGGGTAAGTCTTTACGCTCTCCATGCAGGAAAACACATGAACCAAAGGGCGATGGTCAGATCTAACCAGGAAGGGGATGCCCCACAGGTAAAACTTAAAGTGCTTTACAGCCCACACTATGGCCAGAGCTTCCCTCTCAATACATGAATACTGTTGTTCAGGCTTCCTCAATGCCCTAGAAGCGAATGCAACAACTTTCTCTTCTCCGCAATCAACCTGAGAGAGAACAGCCCCAAGACCACACAAACTGGCATCTGTAGTTAGGAAAGTTTTCTTCTTGGAGTCAAAATGACCAAGAGTTGGCATCTTCCCTATTGCCTGTTTTATGGAACTAAAAGCCGCTGCACAATCAGCCGACCAATCAAAATGTGCTCCCTTCCTAAGAAGTATTCTGTTGGTTTCAACAGTGGAGGCGAAACCTTGGATAAACTTAGAATAAAACTCAGCGAGGCCAAGAAAAGACCTCACCTGCTCCTTGTCAGCTGGCGCAGGGGCATCAACAATGCTTTTGGCCAAATCTAGCTTTGGCTGGATACCTTCCCCAGATATAACATGTCCCAAATATGTGACAGAAGTTACATTAATCTTACATTTCAAAGGATTCACTGTTAACCCCTTGTCAGCTAGTCTTTGTAATGTGAGCCTCAAAATTGTGTCATGTTCAGAATCATTCTTGCCATACACTAAAATATCATCCTGAAAAACATGATGTTGGGGACATCTTTCAGAACCATCTTCATAATGCGCTGAAAGCAGGCAGCCGCCGAGGCTAACCCAAACGGCATCCTGATGAAACGGAAAGCCCCCAGTGGTGTCACAAACGACGTCAAATGTTTGGAGTCAGGATGAAGGGGACTTGGTGGTAGGCCGAGGATAAATCTAACACGCTAAAGACCCTTGCACCACCAAGCATGTTGATCGATTCCGAGATATTAGGAAGTGGTTGACGATCCACCCAAATCCACCTATTTAGGCTTCTAAAGTCAACACACATCCTAATACTCCTCCCACCATCCTTGGGGGCTAAAACCACTGGGGCCAACCATTCAGAGGATTCAATTTCCTCTATTACACCATGAGTGACCAGTCTATTAAGTTCACTCTTTAGGGGTTCCAACATCATGTTAGGGACTTTCCTAACCTTGTGTACCACTGGTACAGCTTTCTGCTTAAGTACAATGCGGTGCTCAAAGTCCTTGAGTAAACCCAAATTGTCAGAGAAAACTTGAGGAAATTCCTCAAAATACTTATTAGAAGACATACTATGGTCAATCAGCATGACTTGTTCTGAAGGACAGCGAGCATTGGGATTAAGAATTATTCCCAAGTCTCTCTGATGTCTCCAACCAAGGAGGTTGTCACCACGCTTGGCGACATAGATCTTTCCAATGGTGTCCCTTCCTTTGAAGTGAATCTTCATGATGGCATAACCTATCACATCAATGTGTGAGCCACCATAACTAACAGGGTTAATGTCTGGTGCAACCAGTTGTAAATCATGAAATGTCTTGTCCCAAAGTTCACTGTCTAACATAGTGAAAGGAGAACCAGAGTCAGCTAAAACCACAATCAACTCGTCTCCAATCACAACTTCGCATTCTGGCATCTTGACGAGGTCAGCATCCACCACGCCATCACCTCTTACACTTAACATGGTTGTTTTGGAGAAAACATTTGTTTCAATATTCTCATGCGCACCATCCACTGTGCGTACTCTCCCACCAGTTTTGCATAGTCTAGCATAATGGCCTTTGATCCCGCACTTGTGACACGTGGTATTCCTGGCATAGCACTGAGGGTAGTTGGAAGAGTGATTGTTACTCCCACACCTGTAACACTTCAACTTAGAAAAGTCTGTGGAGGTTTTAGGTTTAAATCCTCTGACCACTTTGGAGACATTGTCAACGAACTCTTTAGATTGAGTGGAAGATGTCTCCTTCTGGGTCACTTCATGAATAGAACTGGGCGTAAGAACTTCGTCAGCGGATGTGTTGTGGGCCTTCATTTCTTTCACCCAGCCAGAGGTATTTTCCATCCCCTCTACGATGGCTATGGCTTCTTTTAGAGACGGATTTTTGGAAAGGAGTTTTTCTTGCACCCTGGGACTGTTTGTGCACCTGACCAGTTGATCCCGTATCAACGAGTCAGTGAGATCACCAAACTCACAGGGGCGTGCAAGTGTTTTTAAGGAAGCTATGTAGTTGCCAACCTTTTCATTGTGTTCTTGGACCCTCATGAAGAACTTGTGCCTCTCTAAAACTACATTGATACGCGGTCCAAAATACAACTCTAACTTCTTCATGGACATGTCAAATACATCTGAAGGTTCGCCATCGCCTTCACCCACTGGAATTAAGTCAATGCTTTCATAAATATTCCGTCCCTCTATTCCCAAGTTGTGAAGCAAAATTGCTTGTTTTCTATGAGCAGAAAATTTTTCTCCACCAATTGCGACTAAATAAGAGTCGAATAAGAGTTTCCATCTTTTCCATGGCAGGAGAGGTTCGCCTTTATCGCAAAGGAAAGGAGGTGGTTGGCTCATAGTAGTGGCAGTGATGGTAGGCGTAAGGTTTAAATGTTAGTCTCAAGCAAGGAAAACCAGTTTCAAAATAAAGTCACTAATGTCACGATAATTGATCAATGTTGTAAGCTGGTATGAATTTGTTATGGCAGAACAGTGAGAACAAACGGTTAATGTCTAAAAGGTAATCAAGGAGTAAAAGCAAATGAAGCAAGTAAACGCAGGCATAGGCAGCTTGTGGCAGTTAAACAAAGAGCTCCAAAACGGTTTAATCTGTACCTGGGTATCAGAGAGGGACGATAATTGTGTTAAAATCTTCCGTGTAAAGCTTCGTGACAGGTTGTCAAGGAAACCAAAAAAACCCAAAAAACAATATGGCGGCACGCACGTACGTAGCGCAACGTAGCGTGACGTGGATGAGACAGTGGGGGCACTCGTGCGCATGGGCAAGTAAGTCAGCTGTGGCGTCACGAGGTGTAGCAACTGCCCAAGGAGAGTTGGCAAAGTGGTCAAAATTGCCCAAAACTCAATCCGAGCGTCTCAGAAAATCCGGGGCAAGAGGAGGAAAATTGCTGGAGGTTGAAGATAATCACCGCTTTGAAGGTCTCGCTACGGCATGCGAAGAGATGCAGTCTGTGTCCGTGGGTCCAGGATATTGGGGAGAGTTGGTGGCGGGCTTGTCCCCCGCAAGTTTCCCTCGTCGCCAGTGTTGAAAAGACGAACACCGGTAAGTTTTTTACGTCTTTTATTGGTAATTCAGTAAAGCCACCAACTCCTGCTGCCAGCCTGTCGGTTCTCCGGTAACGACTCCTCACGCGAGCCATCACCATGGAGATAGAACAGGCCAGCACACTTTGAAAGATTACAACAGAATCCTAAAATCGATTCGTCAGCTATGTCCAAAAAACAGTTAAAACCAAAAACTGTTAGAGTCATTCAAAATTATGGAAAGACTTTGGACATAATTGACCCGTGGAGGGCTGCATTCCCGACTAAGATCGTGTATACCTGTTTTTCATAGATTTCGTATTTCCTCACGTATTGATTTCTCCCTCATCGCTAGGATTTTGACTTTTAGCCAGCAGAGAATTCTTCCGAATGGATTCTCGGATCATGCTATGATCACTCTAGAGTTAGAGTTAGGTAAATACGTTTCGAATCCCAAAAGATGGACTTTAAATAGGCAATATCTAACAGAAGAAAGCTGGGTGCTTCTCATCAAAACAGAGATAAATGAGTTTTTGCGCAAAAACCACGGTTCGGCATCTCCTCACATAGTCTGGGACTCGCTTAAAGCATACGTACGGGGACTAGCCATTGGAAAAGATGCCGATATCTCAAGAAAAGTTAAGGATGAAAAGCAAAATCTAGAGCAGACGGTGCAAAGGAGCTATGATATCTTTCTTAGTAGCCCCTCAGTCCTTAACCAACGGAAATTTGAACAGGCTAGACGGGATCTCAGCGAGAAATATTACGTTAAATGTGAATCCTCTTACCAGAACCATAGGCAAAAGGTATACGAAGAGAGCAACCACACCGGGAGGTTTCTTGCCTGGCAGGCCATGGAGCAGGCAGCAAGCAATCAGATTAGCACACTGAGATGCCCGATAACTGGTCTTCGTTCTGATGATCCAGTGGCCATAGGGGATATAATGTCACAACATTACAGGAATATCTATGGCCAACAACAGTCTATTGACAGGGCATCCTTGGAAAAATTCCTCCAGAGATATGAAATGCCAATACTCTCTGAGGATGATAAAATGAGAATGACGCGTCCTTTCTCTAAAGAAGAACTGGGAGATGTTATTAAAAATCTCCCGAATGGCAAAGCTTGTGGCCCGGATGGTCTTCCAGCTGAATTTTTTAAAACCTTTTTGAGTGTCATTCTTGAATATCTTTTGCTGATTGCAAATTCAATTTTAGAGGGTGGTTTAATACCATCCTCATTTAGAAAAGGGAATATAATCAGTTTCTTGAAAAAGGGAAAAAATTCTGAAGATCCAAACTCTTATCGCTCTATCACGCTTTTAAATTCTGATTACAAAATTATTACTAAACTTTTAGCCAACCTATTTAATGTAATAGCTACGCATTTGATCCATCCCGATCAAAATGATTTTATTGCAGGGAGGCAGCTCGGGACTAAGACGCATTATTTGGCCAAAGCACTTGATTATTTTGAGACCCAGAACATATAAGCCTTGGTCCTTTTATTAGACGCCGAGAAGGCATTCAACCTGGTGGTTTGGGAGACCTTATTTCTTATTTTCTTAAATTTCGGCACACCTCCCAAAATCACGGGGCTGATCCAGAAATTGTACCTAAATGCAGAAGCTAACATTATTATTAATGCCTCTGTGCCAGGCCAAGTTAGTGTTAAACGGGTGACTAGACAAGGCTTTCCACTGTCCCCGGTGCTTTTCACCTTTTTTATTGAGCCCTTGGTGATAGCCATTCGGAATAATGCAGATATCTGTCCCCCTCTACTAACTATGGGAAAACTTAAATTATACGCTGACGATATCATGCTAATAATAAAGGGGGATAAGGCGGTCCAAGCAAAATCTTTTGAGATCTTTGAGCAGTTTGAATTGCTCGGCGGATATAAAATTAATCTTAAAAAAACGGAAATAATCCAGTGTGGCTGTAAGCCTGCGGATTTACATGCTGATATCCTTCCTTGTCTAAATACTAAACCGAAAAGATATCTGGGGGTGTATTTTTCATCACACATTTCCGAATTGTACGACCTAAATTTTGTCCCGCTTTTACAAAAAGTACAAGACTTATTCCTTCGATGGAATTCGCTTCCACTAACCATCATGGGAAGAGTCGCATTGATTAAAATGTCCGTTCTCCCGTTATTTAATGTTTTATTTTCTGCGATCCCCTGTGTCTTAACGGTTTGTTTCTTTGCTAAATTAGAGTCTATGTTTACATCTTTTCTCTGGGGTAAGAAAGTCCCCCGAATTGCACTCAGCACTTTATATGAGGAACTGGAAAATGGCGGATTAGCTCTCCCCAACCTCAGCGATTATTACTTTGCATATTTTTCACAATACATGTCAAGGTTTAAGCTGGAACCACAAATAGGTTTATTTGTAAATTATTTTATGAAGCTAATTTGTAAAGAGAACCATATACGCTGCCCACTAAAAATCGCAAAATTTCCCAAATTAGTACGTTATAAGTGTATGTAGTGGTTTACCCATAAACGTCAGGCTTTTTATAGAAGATATTCAATCCCCGTAATTAATTCCTCAACTCCGCTATCTGAACTTACTTCAGTATCTGGGATTAGAGAATCGACTGTAATCATACAAAAATGGGCCACGGCTGGCTTTCGGAAAATCTCTGATTTCTTAAGGAATGATAGGTGGCTGAATATTGTCGAAATCTATGATTTAATCCCGAATGATTTCCTTCTCCTAGGGCCATATAACATTCTTATTAAATTCCTGAGTAACCTCGATCTGGTACAGATTATCGAACATAAAAATTTGGTATATGAATTACTTGATGAAATCCTAGTTAAGAAACCTGGGGAGTGGAAACAGCGTTTAGCTTCTATCAAGGGTATAGATCTAGCAGAGAAAGCAATAACTAAATGGGGAAAACATGAGGAGTTGGAAATCACAGCGAATATGTGGTCTGTATTAAATAAACTTAAATTCAGCACATTAAGGGGGGTCAACTGGCACCGGATGTTATTTTTTAGCAAATGGCTGCTCTATAGAACTCCACATTTTCTATCTAAGGTCTACCCCAATCAATCAGGGCTGTGTTTTTGCTGTCTAAACCATCCTTCAGCCAATTGGACACATATCATATCACAGTGCCCCTTGATCCAGGGGTTCTGGAATTATATATTCGACTATTTGGAAGCTGAATGTTCAATAACAACAGATCCGAACATTCGGCTGAAAGTTTTTGGCTACGACCCTACTCTACATTTTCCTGACAAGGTGGTCAAACTATTATATATTGCAATGGCAGTAGCCAGGTCACTCCTGCTTCAGAGATGGCGATCAGATCTTATACCAACAAAAGCCGAGTGGGCTCGGAAAATGAAGCAGGTTAAAAAAGTGAGCGAGTTTATGCAGTAAGAATTGGGGGGCTTAAGAAGTTTGAGAACGTCTGGGCAGCCTATTTTGATTAAAGTCTCAAACTGAGCCTATATCTTAGGAGGTACTCTTGTTATGCGTGTATCCTATTTATGGCTATATTTTTGAGATAATTGATATATTTGCACATCGATTCGGATTTGATTGCACTATAGACACCTATTTTTTAGCACTTTATTTCACTATAGACACTTTATTTTTTATTGCTAAGTTTTGAAGTGGCTGTCATCGGATGAAATATTATTCATGGTACACAGGCTGATTCTTCTGCATATTTTAATGTACCTAAGGCATAATCAATATCTTAGCTTGTCTTAAAACAGACAGTTGACGTTGCACTGGACTTCGTAATACTATCTGCTGTAATTTTCAAAGTTACATTTATAAGATTTATAAGATTCATCTACATATACATTTTAATGTTTTAGCAGAATGCTGGGTTAATCTTCTTAATTCCGATGCGATATTGTCTCTGTCTTTTCTGGGTATTGTTTTTAGACTTGTTTGTGGTGCTTAACGTTTTTTTATTACCTGACATGTTAAATGAATTGTATGGATGTATTTATAAAACTTTCTGTATGGATTTCAATAAATTTTTTTTTTAAAAAAGTCTACTTTTAGAAGTATCTTCATAGTGAATGTAGCATTGGGAAATCTTTTGCTACCTTTTCAACAGGTTGCACTATTAATTTGGGCGCAGCCTAACATGATGGTGTACATTTTCTTGTCCCATTCTAGGATATAAATATATCTGTCTATCAAGTCAAGAGAAAACACATAGCTGGAACGTACTTTGGCTTTAATACACATAAGTATTTTTTTCCAATAGGACATCTGTTGGTTCCTTCTTCATAATCTTGTGCTCGAATGAACAGATCACCACGAGGCAGTTAGCATCTCTAGCACCTGGAGACCCTCAGGGGTGATATACTGTGCTTCATAAATCATGTAAGTAAAAAATTTAAGTCCGTTTTTATATAGCGCAGCTACTCACCCTTACGGGTCTCAAGGCGCTGGGGGCCGTAGTGGAAATTAAGTGAGCTATTGCCCAGTGTCACATGGTGCTGAGCTGAGCTGCCGTCGGAGCCGGGGATAGAACCGTGAACCCTGTGCTCCGAAGTCAGCTGCCCTGGCCGCTGCACCACACCTCTCCACCATCATTGATTGATTGATCATGCACATTTGTACGAGACTTGCTTTTTTAAAAATCTCAATTTTTTTTAAGTTGCACACAGTTTTCAGATAAAAACATCATGCACCAGTGAACCAGATATGATAGATCAGGCAAGTCCAAGACACTATATGAGTGAAAACATCTGAAAAGACAGCGAGCACTTAAAAAATAATTCACAACCTATAACACAACCATACCCCCCAACAGAGGCAAAGCAAACCAAGAAGTCCCCGGGGGGAACCAAGAGGGAAGGTCGAGGAGAGGGCAAGAGTGATGGGTAAGGAAAGGGGACTTTTAAATCACGATGTCGGACCCCCAGGCCACCCCCGTGAAGCTTCCACCCACCTCAGAACAGTCAAGGAGCGGGTGCGAAGTGGAAACCCGACTAAGGGCCCGATTCCAATTTCGGTCAGAAGGGCTCGGAATCGAATTTGGTTTTACCTACACCGATCCGGAGCCCTTGTTTCCGACCGACTCGTTCCCAATGCCGAACGACGTAATACGATGCCTGGAAACCCTTAGCGCTGACCGAATCGATTCCGGAAGACATATGGAGAGATAGAGCCCTCCCTAGCCGAATCGCACAGCTCTATGGAGTAGGTTTTCCAAGCGAGCAAGTACGATGAACAATTCGGGCATCCTTCACGATTCGTTTTTCCCGAATCGAGAAGGCTGCTGGAATAGGTCTTTGGGAGCTCGTAGCAGGCCCTCCTTCACCCGGGCCCCTCTGAATCGTGCCTGTGGGGATACCGATGGGTTCCCCCTTTCAGACCATGCACAGTTTGGCAGGCACCAAGGGGTGCCCGGCACAGGGTGCACGATGATCCCCAACCACCCCTTTTGTCAATGGGAGCCTGTGTACACGTTCAGTACACAGGCTCCCATTGAAGTCAATGGGAGTCCGACCGAATCATATCCGGATGCATTCAAATGCATTATACTTGTTCGGTCAGACTCCCCTGACACGAGTTGTATGGAAAGCATACTGGACACAAGTCATTCAGTTTGCTTTCCGAACGAGATCGGAACCGGGCCCTAAGTAATGGTGATGCCTACAGCTAACTACGGAGGAAGGGGCCACAGACCTCCTCAAACTTCTGCAACTGATCATTGAGCTTATAGATAAGCCATTCATTAGTGGGCATGTTGTGCATGTCAGTGAGCCATGTGTTATGAGACTGTGTCATAGCTGATTTCCAGTGGCACAATATTTCTACCTTCGCCACAGCGAGCCATAGCTAACCAGTTTTTGCCGTGACACGTCAAGTCCAGGAATATAGTCATGTTGTGGAGTAAACCTAGGCGGGCCATCAGATGAGGGGTCACCCCCAGGGGCGCCGCCAAGATATCCCAAACCGAACCCCTGTTCTACGAGAGCACTGTGCAGTCCCATAGAACATGTGCCCAGTGCCAAAGGTATAAGACCTTGAAATAACTAAATTTCAACCTGGCTTCTCTGAGGAAGCTGTCATGCTCATCCAAAAGGTTGTGCCAATCATCCTCAGAAATGGAGAGGCCGAGCCTCAATTCCCAGAAATAGCACAAATCATGATCAGTAGGGCGTGAGAAGAGGCCATCCATCAGGGTTGCGTACAGACCCGCTAATAGTGCCTAAAACCTTTCCAGGTCAGAATGTACTGCAACAGGGGGTCATGCGCTATATCATGAGGGGGCATCCAACGCGTGCTTAAGACTGTGTGTGAGCTGTCGATACTGCCAGGGTTGCGATTGAGGTAGCCCGTGATCACATTAGAGATCCGCAAAGGGGACCAATACACTATCCCGAACCAGGTCATTCACATGACGAATTCCCGTGTTCCTCCACTGCGACCAGTCAACCTCCTCACCCCTAATCTTAATATCCCTGTTCCGCCTTAGAAGCGCCTTAAGATGGAGCTTGCTTGGCAAGCGAAGCAGATGATGGGCACAATGCCATGCATAGTGAGTGGCATGTATAATCGGGTTGCCCAGGTGGTTGGATAAACCATGGGCATTGCAAAGAGCTGTAAGTTCCCCCTTCGAATTTAGCAGATGGTGCCTCGGTAAAACCCGCATAGGCGTCTCGTTAGCCGACTTCAGCATCTGCACCAAATGTGACATCTACTAGGCCAACCAGTAAGACTCCGCTTGGGGAAGTCGCAGCCCCTCTGCTGTAGTTTTAGCATGTAGTTTGGCAGTCTTGAGACGAGGCCTGTGCCCCTCCCACACAAATGTCCATATCATCTGATTGATCTCCCCAAGCATGCTGCTGGGGATTTTCAGGAAAATATGTAATTAAATCTCAGCACCATGTTCATTTTAATAAATTGAACCTGACCCCACAGAGATAGATGCAACTCCAGCCAGGCGGTGAAATCCGCCCGAACCTTGTCTATGATGGGGGTGATGTTATCATGCACCACCGAGATAGATCCCCACTCAGGTACACACCCAGATATTTCAGACGCTCAGTTTGCCATGTGAACAGCGCTCCCCCCAACAATACAACCGTAGTCACCGGTGTCATAGGCAAGGCCTCACACTTCGACCAGTTTATACTGCATTTTGGGAAGGCAGAGAAGGACTCAATCACCTGCATGAGAGCTGGGATCGATTTGCGGCAGCTGGAGAGGACCGCCAAGATATCACCTGTGTAATAAAACACTTTCCTCTCATCCACCGGCATAACTATTCCATGTATCCCTGGCCCATTGCATATCTTAGTCGCCAGAGGTTCCAGTGTGATCAAAAATAACAGCGTGGAGGACGGGCAACCCTGCCTTGTGCCGGGAAGGACAGCAAAATAGGGTGATGAAAACCCACTACTGGTCACTAAGCCACCGAACTTTAGCAATGTATGCGTCCCCAGGCCCATGCCCTTCGTCACCCTGAACAGGTTTGGCCACACCACTTGGTCGAACGCCTTCTCTGCGTCAAGAGAGACAAGTACCTTCTCATCTTCATCCTGCCACGCCTGCCACAACAGATGGGAAAGCGTCCTCAGATGATTTGCCAAAGTGCAGCCAGGCAAAAATCCAACCTGTGAGGGGTGGATCAGTAGTGGAATGTAGACCTTGAGTCTCTTGGCCAAAACCTTCGCCATGATCTTCATATGTGCATTTATGAGGGCTATCAGGCAATGGTTAGCGCACTGAAGTGGGTCTCAGCCAGGTTTGGGGATCAAGGAAATACGTGCTCTATTGAATTCTAGGAGAGAATCCGTGATGGTGGAGATCTCCCTGAACAGTTTGTCCAAAAGGAGCACTATCAGGGGCTTAGTGATTTTGTAGAATTCAATCCGTAGACATCTATTTCCTGGGGCCTTCATAGTCACCATTCCGTCAATGGCCTGCACTTCCTGTTTGCATCTGGCGAGAGGCAACCTCCTGTAGTCACACATTCGTCCAGGCAGGGTGTCTTTAGATTGAACCTGAATTATCCTGCATCAGACCACCGCCGGCCAGATGCGCATGATCCTTGAACCACCTGAATATAGGGTTTTTGAAGGAAAGTTTCCTTGATTCAAGATGAGAGCCTTAGACCTCATTTTTTGGATGGCATGACTGCTTAGATAGGCAGGGACACTTCCAGCCCTGACGAAGACCCAAGACCCATGTGGGCTTTTAAGGTGAGCTAAAACAGGTTGGTTTTAAATAGGGTTTTTTTGAGACATTGGAACTCCATACTTAGGGCCCGATTCCGATGCGGTTTGGAAGGCCTCCTAACGGCATTTGCTCCTTCCGAATCAGATCGGGAACGTGTCTTTCCGACTGAATCGGAAAGGATTCCGACCGCCCGAGTACGATGCGAGTTAGGCGTTAGGAATATCCCAATCTGAACCCGACGGCATTCGGAATGACCGAGCCGTACGGAGCAAAATCGTACGTCTCTACAGGCCGCGTTTCTGAACGACCGATTACGATGCTGGATTCAGACAGCCATTCTGAATCGTGCCGTACAACTCGAAACGGCAGTCGGAATAAGACTTTGGGGCCCTTTAGCAGGCCCCCCTGCACCCGGAGCCTTCCCAATCAGGCCTGTGGGGGTACCCATGGGACCCCCCTTACCAGCCATGCACAGTGTGGCAGGAACCAGGGGGTGCCCGCCACAGTGTGCCCGATTTTTCCCAGCCACCCCTTTCTGCAAGGGGAGCCTATGCATTCGGTTGGAACATAGGCTCCCATTGAAGTCAATGTAAGTCCAACCAAATCGTATCTGGAAGCATCCGGATGCATCGTACTCAGTCGGTCGGACTCTCCCGATCTGAGTTGGTCGGAAACCATTCCCAAACCGATTCGGTCGGGAAGATTTCCAAACCGCATCGGAATCAGGCCCTTAGACCCGAACTCTGCTTTTAGTTATGTCTAGGATACTTAGGGGCACATTACGATGGCGGGCGGAAGCACAACCGCCGTGCTGGCGGATGCAAAAACCACCAGTTACCGCCGGCACGCAGCAGTCCACACGCCCGCCCAATTACGATGCGAAAAGTAGGCCAAACACCGCCGGCAAGCCAGCAACACCGTCCGCCATCAAAGTGCGCCCGTACACGTAGCGGCGCAGCCCAACTGACACACACCGTCCGACGAAACACGTCCCGCCCGGCGCATAAATCACGATGCCGCAAACAAACGGCTCCCACGGCCAAGAGATACCGTACGACAAACCGAAGCGGTAACACGGACGCCGAGCACGGACAACGAAGAAGCGGCTCCCCCGAGCATGAATCCAGCACTGCAGGCCCTCCCCATGCTCCTGCTGATGCACCACCAAGGACGCAACGTACCGCGGAGACGCAGGTAGGCACACACAACAAGTGCACGCAAACAGCGCACACAGTGCAAGGGCGGAAAAAGCGGACAACCCCCCACCAGCGCGTGTACACTACACATCCACCATTGCATCCACATATGACACACAGGCCAAATCGTAACATCGCGTAACACATGTGTACACACCACCTGGGACTAGGAACCAACAACCCCGTCACGGCCCCAAAGCGGCGATGACGCCGCCACACATGCGCACAACGCAGAGGCCAACCGCAGCGCCATGCATGCGTCGCACACAGACACAGGGACACAACCAAGCAGCACACACATCAGCCCCACCCCGAACGCACATGACACGTGACAGGCCTGCCACAGACATGTCCCCAACGCCCAATTCACGGACAACACCCAACGCCACACAACCGACGCACACATGTCAGTGAAGACACGCAACAGCAGGACACACCCCAGTGTAACAAACATGGCGTAGCACACAGCGGCGGCAACACCAACTAGGAGAAGCAGGGCCCCTTCGGGAAGAGGAACGCCAGTACCACACTGAAACACCCATACCACCCTGCACATATGAACAAGACATATAAAACGGAACACCAAAGAGCCCGGGGACCGACAACAGGTGGCCCAAGAATAACATTCACACACAAGGCCCAACGCAGAGCGGAAAGGCAGCCTGCCGCCCACACAAGGGAGAGCAGACAGCACTGAATGACCTTCCATTCCAACTCCGAAACCACAGCCCTACGACAGAAGCCGGTGAATACAGCCATTGTCCAAGAATAGACCAACACAGGCATGCCGAGGAGACCGACCACAGGGCAGATAGCGCATATCACAGAAGCACACAACGGACGGGGAAGAAAGAAGAAAACACTCCCCATGTCGGCCACATGCAAGTTAATTGGAAGGAGTCACACATCACTGACCTTGAACTGTCTGAGAAGCATGTGGGATGAGGGCCCGTGTCCTCCAAACAAGCCAACAGAACACAAGTCCTGTCTCCCTACGACTACACAGAGCTCACAGCAACCTCGGAGCGTGCACATTGCAGACTGCACACACAGCCGGAGCACGCCACCACAACGCACCGCTGCGAAATGGCAACCGCAACACACCTACCCAACTACGCCGAACAGCTCAAGCTGTACAAAACCAACCTGTTTCATATATTGGGATGCGATCTCCTGTCCCTGCTGAACGTAAGTTACCGACTGACTTACCGCATCACATTGTTCAGCTGCGTCATGCCCGTCTTCTACTGTCGGAGGTGTCCCTACCAGCATCCCGTGGAGATATGCCTCTCCAACCCGGCATGTCTGAAGGCGGACCTGCTACCACTACTCCTCCCTCTGGACGCACACGACAGGGCCTGCTCTGCCTATGGGGGCATGGCGTATGTGGCCAACATCGCACCCGCACTGAAATGGGACCACTGTGCCTCCACACGACGGATCATCGAGAACAGCTACATCGAATGTCACCCAGCATGCCCCATCATGGTCCTCCAAGGGACAACTTACGAACAACACCTTGACAGCCACCATCCGCTACATTGGCTGGCAAACATGTACACCACCAATGACATGGAAGCCCTGCTGGACGGCATCGCATACCTGACAACCTGTAAATTCGTCGGACCACAACGCAGGTTCCCCGATTGACCTATGATGTCCAACCCCGCACCCATGCTTAGCTTCCGCACGGACTGGCCAGTCACCACCACAACAGCCATACCAAACGACCGGCAACTGTAACCACACCATCAACGACATCGCCATGACATCGGATATGACCGGGACATGCACACTGTTCCCCATCACATCCAGGAACACCGCATGCATCGTGGGAGGCAGTGGCATGGGCTCTGTGTATCGCACCCACATGGACGGAACTGCATGAACAACCAGGACACGACATGGATCCAGCGCACATGGACACACACACCGCTCAGTGGACATGAATAGGTCGCCTGGAGTCTGTGGGTGCTGCACCCCTCCCACCCCCGCCCCGGGAATCCCATACCAGGACCTTTGCATGGACGACAAGTGCATACAACAACAACACGACCCCAGTGACTGTGACATGTCCAGTAACCACCACAGTGCAACAACAAGTGGCACGCCGCTGCATGCACGCAAGCACATGCCCTGATGTCATCTCACATGCACGCGTGCATGAGGAACAACCGCAGCAAACCTGTCACATGGAACTGAGATGGACTGTGCCCATGATGCCAAGCGGTCTGGTAGGCTACATGTATACCGTCTGTGTCAAAGTCCGCAGCTCCGCAGCTATACGTAAATGTACATTAGCACAGCCTTGGCCAAGCAGATGTCACTCTGAAGCCCACATCCCACATGCAACAGCCAATCACATGTAACCCCACACCCTATCCCATTTGCAATCATGCTCAGTATATCCTCAACATGTATTCCGCTGCCAGTAGTGTCCACTATACTGCATCACAGAGGACAGAAGACTCAATATAATGTTTGAAACCAAAACTGTCTCCGCTGACTCATTTCACAAGTACGAATGAGAGAGGATGAGAGTATGTGAAGTACACGGCAGTCGTGACATGACCATGTAGTCCACTGGTATTGGATGTCAACGCAAATGAGTAGCACAACTGTGGAAGACACACATGTGTCGTGTGAAGTCGTATGGACGCAGTGCTCAGGTGGGTGGGTGTGACGGGTAGATGCGCACATGCCAAGTTGGAGCACGCCGTGTTGGGAGGGGTCATGAACAGTACACCACCGCTTCCCTGGGCATTGTGAGAGGACACCTGTCGGGGGGAGTGAACACGTGTGTGCACAGCAGCCGGGCACACGTACAAAGCGGTACCAGGCGCACCTCAGCCCACCCTCTGTGGACAAGCTGGATCCTGTTGTGCGCCCGCCATGCCCCTTGACAAGGCACACACAGCCCCAGTCGACCAGGTGTAACCCCAACATAGTCAATCCGCACAGGCGATACAGGGCACGGGATGGCAGTGGAGCATGGTGTGTGAGAGGTCTCCTCGCGCTCCTCCTGGTCATATCACGCAGGCAATAGAACCTCAACGTCTAGCATGGCACAAGTCAAATGGAAGTGTAGGGGGGACGCACCACAGCACGAGCAGCACTGACGTCACGGGAGGTGGCTCGCACCATCCCATCCATTGCCCATCATACCAACCACGCCACATGCCATTGCGACTAAGTGCAAGCGCGTGCGCCACCACCCCGAGCCCTCCCCAGAGAGGCCAAAGAGTGAATGTGTGGGCCATCAGCCACAGACGGACGCGGCCTGGCCGCAAGGGCAGCCACAGCCACTGGGTGTCGCAGGTGGCGGATCCGGAAGGCGAAGACTGTGATGCATAGTCCATGCAGGCCGGGTCTCCATTTGGGGCACCACGCAGGTGGACGGCGTCCCGCCACACATCATACCCTGAGACAGCCCACTCGTGCAACTGGACCCACACATACACTCCTTGCCCTCTCTGGTGCGAGCTTGGGGCTGCCTGTGCAAGCGCTAGCCTCGCAGGTGAGCATGCATATTGGGGGAGCGAGGGGAGGACATGAGGGCTGGGGCGAAGATGACTGTATCACTGTCAGTTAGTACAAGGGATGACCCAGATGTGGTAAGGAAGAGACGTGTCCCGTGTGTACTGCAACTAGTCGCCAATCCAACTACCCCCATGTCCGGAATGTAAGCCCGCACCTAGGCCCGCCCATCCGCCACATCGAACATACCACCAGCACGACAACCTTCCCATTCGAAACACTGACTGGGGGTGGCGACCAGTGAACAATCATGTGTAGCCTACCCACGCGTACATGTGGGCCCTCCATGATCCATGTCACCTGCGGCAAAGTCATGACATGCGCAATGAGGGAAGTGAGGAGAGCTGTCCGCCCCACGCGCAGAAGGTGCATCAGCTCCACAGACCCAGCAGCGAGTCCAGCAGGGGTCACATGTGCAGGGGCAGCTGTGCCTGGTGTGAAGGCACATGCATATAGACAGCACATCGACCAATGTGTAGTCTGCCCACATCTACAGTCCATCATCATGCGGACATAGGAATTTAACACAGGGCAACACATCTTAGTTGGTGCACCCACCGTGACCAACAATGCGCAATCATCGACGTACCCGCCCTGTGCATGGCCCCCCACCCAACGGAGGCACATCCAGTGCCACCATCCCACACACACAAGCCTTCCACGGAACATGCTGTGTCCAATGGTCAGTACAGAGTCAGCGCCCATCTGGTGGATCCTGAACAGGAGACACATGCACACACATGCCAGCTCCCACTATGTACGTCTGCCACCTGGCACGTGCAATGTAACCTCTCACCTGTGACATGTGACTGCAAGCACACAGCCGTCTTGGCATGGGGCTGTCAATGTGGACACCTGTCAATGTTTCGGGAGGTGTGATCCGTACAGTGCTGTACATAGGGTGCAGTGCTGACACCTACTACTGTCTCATATCCCCTCGTGCCACAGGTCCCACTTGTTTTGGCCGCTCAGCCTGTGCCCACATCGTCGTCGTCGTGTGCCATACTCATCCAGCCGCGGAAGCAGTTCCATGCTCAGCAGACATTCATGTTGCCGTGGCGTTGCCGCTTGACGGATATGCAGTCAGTCCCCATCAGCACGCCCCGCAAGTCATTGGGGCCTAGATCCCCATGTGCATGCACATGGCAGTGGTTTGTATCACTAGCCATTGCCATTGTTGGGAGACCTGTGTAAGTGTATTGTGGCCGTGCCGTCCCAGCTTGACAGCTGGGCTGTGGCTCATGTGCTTGCTCAGTCATGTCAGTGATGTGTATGCGAAATTGCTATGTGTCGTGTTGCTTTGACATGTGTCCTCTGCCATTGTCCCTAGGCGGAGACCGAACATTGACCGCCCATACCAATTGCTGGCGGACATGGACGATACAGAGGTTATTAGGAAGTTTCGGCTGGACAGGCCAACCCTGCATCGACTGTGTGCCATGTTAGAACCCCATCTCCGTCCCCGCAGGGTGTATCCGACTGCTGTCACCCCCACGGCTAAGGTGATGGCCGCCATGCATTTCTTCGCCACTGGGTCATTCCAGCACACAGTGGGCATTGGAGGAGGGATGTCCCAGCCCATGTTCAGCAAGGTGCTGAGGGATGTACTGGCAGCCATGATGCTGTGCCGAAACAGGTACATCCGCTTCCCCAGGGCTCGTGAATTGGCGGCAGTGAAGGGTGCATTCTATGCCCTTGGCAGAATCCCACACGTCGTTGGAGCCATTGACTGCACACATGTCGGCCTTGTTCCACCACAGGCCACTGAGCACCTGTACCGCAACAGGAAGCACACGCACTCCCTGAATGTGCAAGTGGTGTGCCTTGCGGACATGGTGATCACCCACGTGTGTGCAAAGTTCCCAGGCTCGGCCCATGACGCACACATAATGCGCAACAGCATCTTGCCACGACTGATGTCCAATATGCAACAGGATCGTGGCTGTATTGTCGGTGAGTATGTGGAGTGGTGTAGCGTGCTGGTTGTGCGATGCTGTCCCCTGTCCAGTTGGAATGGCAACGGTTCTCTGTGTCCCTCACACCCAGGTGACTCTGCGTACCCGAATGGGGCATGGCTGCTCAGTCCATTGAGGAATCCTCGCACCCCAGCAGACGATCGCTACAATGAGGCACATGGGAGGACCAGACGTGTGGTCGAGCGTACCTTTGGCCTCCTCAAGTCCAGGTTCAGGTGCCTGGACCGCACCGAGGTGCGCTGGCGTACTCCCCACAGAAGGTGTGCCGGATAGTGGTGGCGTGCTGCATGCTGCACAATCTGGCCATTCGGAAGCAGATCCCCCTCATCGTGGATGACGGAGATCAACCAGGGCCCCAGCCCGCAGACCAGGACAGCTCGAGTGAGGAGGACAGCGGAGAGGAGGAAGCTGGTAATGTGCGGCAGCAGCTCATCGCCCGCTACTTCACTTGACGGTGAGTGTCCATGTACGACGGCTGATGTGGCTGTATCTGTGCAGGTGTGTGTGTGCTGTGTCAGGGTGGCCGTTTGTTCACTGCGTGCTGTGTGTCAACGCTCCATGGCCAGGGTAGTATGCCACTGTTGGTGGCTGTGGCATTGTGCCCTATTGCTCTGTGCGATGTGTGTACATTGCTTGTAGTTGTTGACATGTACTGTGTGATGGGTGTGTGACACACTCATTGAATGTGCTCCTGTTCTGTCTCCCACCCCTAGGTCCCTACAGGCCCTCCGGATTCCATTGCCATGCCACGCATCAGGTGCCTTTCCGCCCAAGGTGGCCGTTGTATTCCGTACAAATAAAACACAGGGCACAAACAGCAGTTAGTGTAAGAGGTGCATTTATTTCAAACTGTGACATGTGATTGTGTGTAAGGTGATGACAAAAGTGGTGCGTGCAGTGACAATGAGCTGTCGGTCATGGCTGCGTGATGCTCAGGGTGTACCCACTGGTTCTATGTCCATAGTCCAACACACACATGCCATCCAGATGGCTGTGTGGAGTGGGATCGTAGTCCAAGTCAATGCAGTGGCTGGTCAAGGAAGGCTGGCGGAAGGCTGGCTGGCTGCCTCACTTGCGTTTGGAGCGTGCGAAGTCCTCCCGGGAGATCTGTTTCCACTTCGGACGGCCCCTTCCACGTTTGCGAGGGGGGTGCCTGCTTGCGACATGCTGGTGGTTGAGGTGTGCTCACTGGCTGTGGACGCAGGGGAACTGGACACTGCTGCTCGACCCTGCGCCCCGGCAGGTGGTGGCGGAGGGGAGCTGCTGTCCCTGGCTGTGACCTCACCGCCACCACCAGCTGGCCCATGAGGTCCACGAGTTGGCCCATACGGGCGTCCATGGACCTCAGCACCCCCAGCACCTCCCGCGTGTCTGAAGCAGACCTGACCCATTGTCCTTGGGCCTCTTCATAGGCCCCAAGGACTCTGGCCATTTGAGGCAGGGCATGGCTCCCAGGGGAGGCTGGCGTTTCCCTGACCCTGCTCCTCCTACCAGTCCTGCTGCCACCGGCCTGCCCACTAGCCACATTGCTCACCACGGTCCTCGCTGTGGCTCCCAGGGTGGATCCAGTCGGCCGGGCCACCACCTGCGCTGGGGCTGGTGCCAGCGAAGACGTGGTGGTGGTGGCGGCGGTGGTGGTCGGTGCGGCGATGGTGGCGGTTGCGGCAGTGGTAGTGGCCGCAATGACCGTGGGTGTGGCCGCAACGACAGTGGCAGCAGGGGGCTGGGAATGTTCAGCAGCCCTGGATGATGGGTTGGTGGGTAGGAGGGGTCCTGGGGAGCGGCTGGGCCCTGCCACACCAGATGGGCCTGCTTGGTGGTCCGTGTCCGAAGAGGAGGACAGATCCTCCAGATCCGTGTGTCCTCGTTGGGGGCTTGTAGGCTGGCTGTGCTGGCTGCTGGCTCCATCCCCAGCATCCAGCAGTTCGTCACCTGTGGAGAGAATGAGATTTGTTATTGTGTTGCACCTGGCGAAGTATGTATTTGTCGTCTGACATTAACAGTTCGTGCAATCTCGTACATGGGTTTCCCGGAGGCGTGTGTGTGGCTGTAGCATTTGTAGTTGTGTGTGCTTGGCAATGGGACTGTGTGCTGTGCACATGTGGCATGGGACGGATTGGCCATGCCGATGGGTGTGTTGCTGTGCCCCTACTTATTGTGACTCTGGTGTATGCGGGCTCCTGGCCCATCCTGGGTCTGGTTTGTACTTTGCTTTTGGTGTTCAGATGGGACGCTTAGGAACGCATATGGCAACATGGGGGCCATGCCCCAGATTCGCATTTGGGAGGGAATATGCTTTTGGGGTTCAAATGGAACGCTTAGGAACGCATATGGCAACATGGGGGCCATGCCCCAGATTCGCATTTGGGAGGGAATATGCTTTTGGGGTTCAAATGGAACGCTTAGGAACGCATATGGCAACATGGGGGCCATGCCCCAGATTCGCATTTGGGAGGGAATATGCTTTTGGGGTTCAAATGGAACGCTTAGGAACGCATATGGCAACATGGGGGCCATGCCCCAGATTCGCATTTGGGAGGGAATATGCTTTTGGGGTTCAAATGGAACGCTTAGGAACGCATATGGCAACATGGGGGCCATGCCCCAGATTCGCATTTGGGAGGGAATATGCTTTTGGGGTTCAAATGGAACGCTTAGGAACGCATATGGCAACATGGGGGCCATGCCCCAGATTCGCATTTGGGAGGGAATATGCTTTTGGGGTTCAAATGGAACGCTTAGGAACGCATATGGCAACATGGGGGCCATGCCCCAGATTCGCATTTGGGAGGGAATATGCTTTTGGGGTTCAAATGGAACGCTTAGGAACGCATATGGCAACATGGGGGCCATGCCCCAGATTCGCATTTGGGAGGGAATATGCTTTTGGGGTACATGCTGTGAGCCATGGGTGCCGAACGTGACATGTGTTGTGGCAGCATGACAGTGCATGGTTTGAGGTGTGTGCATGCTTGACATGGCCTGCATATTTGCTGTCTGTTGTGATTACTGGACATGGCATTGGACGCATCGTTATGAGTGAGTGATGGTTGTGTGCCAGCCAACGTATTGCAGTTGTCCCATCTCCTTGGTGTGCGTGCTGCCCTGTGCCATGTGCATCACTGCAGTGCTCGGGGGGGTGTGGCCCATGTTGTGTGTTGTTGCTCACAGTGTGTCGTGCGCTTCATTGACTTCTGGCACATGGTTGGTCATGGGCATGTATCTTAGCGTGACTGCTGTATGTGTGGCAGCTGTGCGGATGACATGCCTTTCATGAGACTGGGGCTGACGGATGGGATGGATGGTATGTTGTATGTGCATGGTGTGTCTGTGTGTTTGATGGGTTCAGTGGTGTTCGTGTGCATTTATGTTGTTCCGCTCTGTTGCGTCTAGTGTTGTTTGTCTTACATAGGCGTAGTTGTGGGGTGTGTGGTTGACAGGCAGTAGGGGCTACATGGACAGGACTTCAATGGTGTTTCGGTTGTGTGTGATGAGTTGCACAGTGGCTGCCGTGTGGTACTATATTCAGTGTGGCTTGTGCATGCAGACGTGGCTCCTTGGGTGTTGCTATGTCTGTGATGGGTCATGTGGGGTGTGAGTCTGTTGTTCATGTCCGTGTGCATATTGTTCACTTGTTCGTGACGGTGGGCGGTGCTGCGTGTTCGTCTGCTACGTGACATGTCCCATGTGTTGGTCGTGTTCCGGTCCTCATGCCTCCAGTAATCCAGCCCTGTCCAGTTTCCCACCTGCAAGTTGTTCGTGCGTGCACTGTACTGGATGCCACATGGCTCTAAGCGGGGGTGCTCCATGTTGCAGGTCTGTGGGGGTGGGGGGGTGTTGTGGGTCGTGGGGGTGGCTGGACACCCACTGACACCAATTGCTGTGGACCGTGATGTCTGCCTTTCGGCTGTCGTTGTGCACTGCGGTGGCTGACACGTGGCTGTGGGGTGTGGGGGATGCTCCTCCTTGCTGTGCTGTGGGACTAGGGGCCTGGTGTGTGTTGTACTTGGGCTGTCCACCGTCCCACCCACTGCACTTTGTGTTCCTGCCACTTACCTGTTACTTGTCGGTTAGTGCAGCTGTGGCGGACACATGGGTGTGGTGGGTGCTCGTTGTGGCGCTTCTGGCATATTTGGGGACCTGTTGGTGGTTACGTGGCTGGCTGAGTGTACACATGTCCCCACGTATCTTACAGTTGTTCGGTTTGGGCTGTGTGTGGTGGTGTCTGTTGCATGTGTGTGTGATGTGTTGTGTATTGTGTGCTGGACATGGGGGTGTTTGTCCCTGGGAGCTGTGGCATGGTGGTAGTGCATGTGAGTACATAGCGGTGTGCTGGTATACATTAGTTTGTACTTACCAGCCTCCACTCCCCCTGCTAATCCGGCGAGGATCTCCGGATGTATTATGACTCGCACCTTCTCCTCCCACGCTTTGAAGGTCTTGAAGAGCGCGGGATTCCCTCCGCCAGTGACGGCAGCCAGCTCTCTGTTTTTGCCCTCCTTCTTCTTGACCAGGCTCTTGACGTCATTCCAACGTTTGTTTATTTCTCCTCTGTTCCTGGGCAGGGTCCCGACTGCATTGACCTGGTCTACGATCCGGTTCCACATTCTGTTTCTGGTGGCTAGTGGTGTGTGCTGGACCATGTTCCCATAGATTTGTGGGTACACCTTGATGATCTCGTCGACCATGACCGTCAGCTCAATGGGCGTGAACTTGGGCATTCTTTGTGGTGCCATGGTGTTTGTGGTGCTGGTGCGGTGTGTGTTGTGTAATGTGCAGGGGGTTTGTGGTGCAGGTGTTTGGTGGTGGTGGTGGTGGTGGTGGTGGTTGTGATGTGTGCGTTTCTGTGGTGTGCTGCTGTCCTTGCTGTGTCACTGTGTCCTCTCCTCTCCTCTCTGGTTTGCAATGTTGCAAGGGGTTGTGGTCTGTGGGAGTGCTGCTTTTGTACTTACCTATGTGGGTGTGTCCTCATGGTCTGTTGTTTTCAGGTGTGTTGTGTCTGGGGTTCTGGCCTTTGTAGTTTTTGTTTGTCCGGGGGGTGTTTTCGGGATGTGTACTGTGCTTGTGTATTTGTGCGTGCCTTGCTGTGTGGACTTGTTGGCCATGTTGTGTGCTATTGGTTTTGTGAGCGGATGGTTTCTGTGCAGGTACGTGGGCGCCATGGCTTCTGCCGTGTCGATTCTCATCGGCGTTGTTTGCGCTGGCGGGCGGTATATTTGTAGTTTTCACGCGCTCATGGCGGTGCGATCGTAATTTCACGTGCGGTGTGTCGGCCGTGAGGGCGGGCGGTTTTGTGTTGTCGTGCGTGTTTCCGTCCGTGGCGGGCGGTTTGACTCCGACTCGGACGATGGCGGGCGGTATTTTGTGTGATTTTTCCGCCGATGGCGGTTTTCGGTTTGTGTAATCGTAATGGCGTGGTCGGTGTTCAGACGGTGTGTGCGGGCGGATTTTTGCCGCTTCCATGCCTGGCGGATTTTTTTACGCCGGGTATCGTAATGGGCCCCTTACTTATTAAAGGAAAATTCCCTGGGTTTACCCTGAGACATTTTTATCTCTTACCTTCTGGATCCCTGCCACATATTGAGCTATGATTAATCTAAAAACTCTCACCCTTTTTTCGGTGAATCCGCCCTGGTTGTAACATCATACCAGGGTGTGGATAGGCGCCGATGATGCCACTATTAAGAGGGTGAGGCGTCTACTCTAAAATCTTTGGATTTCCCCCATGACTGTCCTTCCTGGCATGTGTATCCTAACTGCCCTTTTGTGTTTGTGATTCCCAAATGCCACATATTTTTAATCGCATCACACATTTCCCAGAACAAATGTCAGCAGGCTTGGCTTGTGGGTGCAGTAATTACTACATTTGGAAGAACCCTTCAGACCAGTAATACTGATGTAATTAGTTTAGTGTTGATTACTGTTTTTAAGGGAAAGGTAAGTGAGTTTGCCCTCCATTAAGGACATTTTTAGCAAACACCATGTTAAATTGTTCCATTTTATATCACACTGGTGCAGTTATGTGTGTCAGCAATAGATAATATTTAAATAGGTGTGCAGACAAAATATCGAGTTGGAAATTACGAACTACAAAAATATCGAGTTCTAAATATCGCCAGTGAGAAATATCGACAGCAAGAATATCGTGGTCAAGAATATCGATTTGAAGGTAAGAAATATTGTTTCTGAAAATAAAGAAGTCAATAAGATCGTTTGCAAAATATCGAATTTTTAATTAGAGTTATGTATTTGAGTATATATTTTAAATGTATGTGATGTATTATTTTGTATAAGCATTGTTTATGTTTTTAATGTATGTGTTAAATTTTTAGTAGTAATCAATTTTATTTTAATTAAATTTTGCGTTTTTTAGTTCCGTAGCGGGTTGTGGGTTTATAGGGGAATAGGGTGGGAAGTAATTTGATTATAATAAATTAATGATGTTTTTATTTATTAATATTTATTTAATTGAGATTTTAGAGTGTTAATTGTGGGAAGTAATTAATTTTTAATTAATTATTCATTTGTTGTTAATTAATATTAATTAATTAATTGAAAATTAAAGATGGAAATTGTGTAATTAATTTTAGTTATGGGCAGTGGTGTTTGTAGGGGTAAAGGGTGGGAAGCAATTTATTTTTAATTAATTAATAATTAGTTGTTAATTATTATTAATTAATTAATTGAAATTTAAAATGGAAATTGTGTAATTAATTTTAGGTGTGGGTTGTGGGGTTTATAGGGGTAAAGGGTGGGAAGTAATTTATTTTTAATTAATTAATAATTAGTTGTAAATTATTATTAATTAATTTGAAAATGAAATATGAAAATTGTTTAATTAATTTTAGTTGCGGGTTGTATGGTTTATAGGGGCTAAAGGGTGGGAAGTAATATATTTTTAATTAATGAATAATTAATTGTTAATTAATACTAATTATTTAATTGAAAATTAAATATGGAAATTGTGTAATTATTTTTAGGTGCGGGTCGAGGGGTATATAGGGGTAAAGAGCGGGAAGTAATTTATTTTTAATTTATTAATAATTCGTTGTTAAATTATATTATTTCATTAACTGAAAATTAAATATGGGAATTGTGTACTTAATTTTAGGTGTGGGTTGTGGGGTTCATAAGGGGTAAAGGGTGGGAAGTTAATTAATTTTTATGTGTTTTAATTTGTTTTTTAATTACTGATATTTATTTAATTGATAATTAATTATGTTAATTATGGAAGTACATCTTATTTTTTATTGAGATGTGGGTTGTGAATTGTGTGGTCGTATAGGGTAGTATGTAAATAAAATAAATAATTTCTAACTAAAGAATATTTGTTTGTTTGAAAAATATTTCTATATTTTATTTCATATAATATTTGTAGGTATTTGTGATATGTATTTAACATTATAATATGTTTTTATTTTTTTTAAATTATAATATTAAATATATTTGTATTTTAATTTCTAAGATATTTATATATTTTTTAATTTATTTTGTTTTTCAAATATTTTTTGTTGTTGATATTTTGTTTGTTTTTAATTTTGAATTGACTGTAGTGGGAATAGTAATTTTTATCCCTCCTCAATCCAACACTTTCCCTACTGTTACACTCACTGGAGTGGGAATAGTAATTTGTACCCCTCTGCTATCCAACACTTTCCATACTGTTGCACTCATTGGAGTGGGACTAGTAATTTTTACCCCTCCGCTATCCAACACTTTCCCTACTGTTACACTCACTGGAGTGGGAATAGTAATTTTTACCTCTCCGCTATCCAACACTTTCCCTAGTGTTGCACTTATTGAAGTGGGAATAGTAATTTTTATCCCTCCGCTATCTAACTCTTTTCCTACTGTTGCACTCATTGGAGTGGGAATAGTAAATTTTACTGCTCCGCTATCTAACACTTTCCCTACTGTTGCACTCACTGGAGTGGGAATAGTAATTTTTACCCCTGCGCTTTCCAATACTTTCCCTACAGTTGCATTGACTGGAGTGGGGAATGTAAGTTTAAATATTTTTAAATAGTTTAATGTTTTAATTAATAATAGAATGTTTTTTTAACATACATTTTATGTTATTGTTTTTTAAATATTTTTGTACTTAGCTTTATAAATATAGAATGTCGATATTTTGAGATCTATATTTATGACTTGATATTGTGGTATGGGGATGTTTTGGGTGTTGATGTTTCGTCAGTGAACCTGCTCACGGTAACATGCACAAAACTCCCAGCAGGAAAAAGTATGGACACTCACGGGGTTCAATATCCATATTCTTTATTATTGATAGCAAACAGACGCGTTTCGGCGATATACCTTTCACAATACTTGTCAGTGAAAGAAAAATGCCATTACAACAATTACGTTTAAATTCATCACACACCCATACCAGCAGCCAAAGTCAAGAGTCTAGGTGTATGGATTGACAATAAATTAACACTTTGTCAGCAGACCAACACCATTGTCTCTGCCTCCTATTTTCTTATAAAGAAAATAAGGAAGATACTTCAGTATATCCCCGCGGATACCAGAAAAACGGTAGTTACATCTCTCATTCAGTCCAAATTGGACTACTGTAATGGGCTATATCTGAATGTTCAGAAGCAGTGTTTAAAGAAGCTTCAGATGGTCCAAAACTCAGCTGCACGTCTTTTGCTCAATATCCCCAGGCATACAACGGTATCTAAGGAAATCCGCAATTTGCACTGGCTCCCTGTTTCTCAGCGTATTAAGTTTAAGGCACCGTGTCTTGCCTATAATGCTTTGAATCGTGCAGGTCCCTCTTTTCTCCAGAATCGCTTTGTATGGTACAAACCAACTAGACACCTACGTTCGGAGGGGGCCAGACGTCTTACAGTCCCCAGAATCCGTACTGCGCATTGGGGTGGCCGCAGCTTTCACTACGGCACCTCCAAACTCTGGAACTCCCTTCCAATGGAACTCAGGAATGCTAGCTCCTTAGTGAGTTTTAGGAGAAAGTTAAAGACCTGGCTATTTCAGGACTAGACGCTAAACATGCTCACTGTGGTCCTCAGCGCCAAGACACCTCCGGGTATTCGTGCGCTCTTACAAATTCCATTAACATTAAAATTAACATTAACAATGCGCTTTCACTGGAAGATTATATATGGACAGCGAAAAAGGGCTGCTACAATCCAAGTTTCAAATACTCAGTTTACGGTTGCCATATTTGCATGTAACACTTAGAATTCAGTCCAAATGACTGCAATCATGTACCCACTCATAAACCCACTTAGACACTCATATACCCACTCACAGACCCTCTCAGACACTCATGCAACCACTCACAGAATCACACAGACACTCACGCACCCACTCATAGACCCACTCAGACACTCACACAGCTACTCACAGATCCATTGAGACATTCATGTACCCACTCACAGACCCCCTCAGACACTCATGCATTTACACACAGACCCACTCAGACACTCACATACCCACCCATTCACAGACCCACTCCAACACCTATTCTCAGACCCACTCAGAAATTCATGCACCCACTCACAGACCCATTCAGACACTCATGTACCCACTCATAGACCCAACTCACGTACCCCCTCACAGACCCATTTAGATACTCACGCACCCACTCACAGACCTAATCACTCATACACCCACTCTCAGACCCACTCACAGACCCTCTCAAACACTCATGTATCTACTCATAGACCCACTCACACTCATGTACCTACTCACAGATCCTCTCAGACACTCACACACCCACTCAGATTCACACATTCACGTACCCACTCATAGACCCACTCAGACACTCATGCACCTACTCACATACTAACTCACCTTTTCAGATACTCATCCACCCACTCACAGACCTTCTCAGACACTCATAAACCTACTCACAGACTCTCTCAGACACTCAAGCACCGAGTCACAGACCCACTCAGACACTTATGCAACTATTCACAGACCCACTCAGGCACTCATATACCCACTCACAGACCTACTCAGACACTCATGGACCTACTCCCAGACCTACTCAGACATGCAAGCAACCAGTCACAGACCAACTCGGATACCATAAATCCACTCAGAGACCCACTAAGACACTCACAAACCCACTCAGATACCTCATGCACCAACACACAGACCTACTCAGACACTCATACCCTGACTTACTGATTCTTTCAGACACTCACACAGCTACTCATGGACCCACTCAGATACTCATGCACCCACTCACAAACCTACTCAGACACTCATGCACCCATTCACAGACCCTCTCAGACATTCACATATCTACTCACATACCCACTCAGATACTCATGCACCCACTCAGTCCCACTCAGATACTCAGGCACCCAAGGACCCACTCAGACAATGAGACATCTACTCACAGACCTGCTCAAGCACTCACACACCCATGCACAGACCCTATCAGACACTCATGCACCCACTCCCAGACCCAGTCAGACACATCTATACTCAATCATAGACCTGCTCAGACACTCATGCATCCACTCACAGTTCCACTCAGATACTCACTCACTCACATACCCATTCAGACACTTATGCACCCACTCATTGTCCCACTCAGACACTCATTCATACACTAACAGACCCACTCAGACAGTCCCACACTCAACCAAAGTCCTGCTCAGACACTCATGCCATTCACAGACCCACTCAGACACTCACACACATACTCACAGATCCTCACAGACACTCATGCACCCACTCATAGACCTATTCAGACACTCAGGCACCCACTCACAAACCCACTCACTCATGTACCCACTCCCCAACCCATTCAGAAACTCATGCACCAACTCACAGACCTTCCCAGATACTCATGCACCCATTTACAGCCCTATCAGATACTCACAGAGCCACTCAGACACTTATGCACCAACTCACAGAAACACTCAGACACTCATACACCCACTCATTTGAACCCTTCACACATTCACTTACCCAGTCACAGACCTACTCAGACACTGACACAACTACTCAGAAACTCACACACCCACTCATTGACCCACTCAGACACTTACGTACCTACTCACAGACCCACTCAGATACTCATGCACTCACATACCCATTTGAATACTCATGCACCCACTCACAGACCTACTCAAACACTCTCACACTCAACTACAGACCACTCAGATACTCATGTGCCCACTCACAGACCACTCAGATACTCACACACCCACTCACAGACACTCACACACCCACTCACAGATCCACACAGATACTCATGCCCTCCACTCATAGACCCAGTCAGACACTGATGTACCCACTCACAGGCCCATTCAGACACTCATGCACCTACTCACATTCCTGCTCAGACACCCACACCTACTCACAGACCCTCTCAAACATTCATGAATTACCTCATAGACCCTTTCAGATACTCACGCACCTACTCACAAACCCACTCCGACCCTCATGCACCCACTCAAGACCCTCACATGTACTCATACACCCGCTCACAGACCCACTCAAACACTTGCACATCCAGTCACAGACCCACTCAGATACTGATGCACCCACTCATAAACCCACTCAGACACTCACACACTCACTCACAGACCCACTGAATCACTCACACACCCACTCACATACTAATGCACCCACTCACACACCTATTCAGACACTCATGCACTCACTCACAGACCCTCTCAGACACTCACATATCTACTCATACACCCACTCAGATACTCATGCACCCACTCAGTCCCACTCAGACACTCAGGCACCCAAGGACCCACTCAGACAATGAGACATCTACTCACAGACCCGCTCAAGTACTCACATACCCATGCACAGACCCTAACAGACACTCACGCACCCACTCCCAGACCCAGTCAGACACTTCTATACTCAATCACAGACCTGCTCAGACACTCATGCATCCACTCACAGATCCACTCAGACACTCATGCACTCACTCACAGACCCATTCAGACACTTATGCACCCACTCACTGTCCCACTCAGACACTCATTAACACACTAACAGACCCACTCAGACAGTCCCACACTCAACCAAAGTCCTGTATAGACACTCATGCACCCATTCACAGACCCACTCAGACACTCACACACACATACTCATAGATCCTGACAGACACTCATGCACCCACTCATAGACCCATTCAGACACTCACGTACCCACTCCCCAACCCATTCAGAAACTGATGCACCTACTCACAGACCCACTCAGATACTCATGCACCAACTCAAAGACCTTCTCAGATACTCATGCACCCATTTACAGACCCTATCAGACACTCACAGAGCCACTCAGACACTTATGCACCAACTCACAGACCCACTCAGACACTCATACACCCACTCATTGGAACCCCTCACACATTCACTTACCCAGTCACAGACCTACTCAGACACTGATGCACCTACTCAGAAACTCACACACCCACTCATTGACCCACTCAGACACTTACATACCTACTCATAGACCCACTCAGATACTCATGCACTCACTCACAGACCCATTTGAACACTCATGAACCCACTCACAGACCTACTCAGACACTCTCACACTCAACTACAGACCACTCAGATACTCATGTGCCTACTCACAGACCACTCAGATACTCACACACCCACTCACAGACCCTCTCAGACACTCACACACCCACTCAGAGATCCACACAGATACTCATGCCCTCCACTCATAGACCTAGTCAGACACTGATGTACCCACTCACAGACCCATTCAGACACTCATGCACCTACTCACAGTCCTACTCAGACACTCACACCTACTCACAGACCCTCTCAAACATTCATGAATCACATCATAGACCCTTTCAGATACTGATGCACCTACTCACAAACCTACTCAGACCCTCATGCACCCACTCAAGACCCTCTCATGTACTCACATACCCACTCATAAACCCACTCAGACACTCACTCACAGACCCACTGACTCACTCACACACCCACTCAGAGACCGACTCAGACACTCATGCACCACTCACAGACCCACCCAGACACTCATGCACTGACTCAAAGACACACACACACACACACTCACTCAGAGACCCACTGAATCACTCACACATGCACTCACAGACCTACTCAGACACTTATGCACCCACTCACAGACCCACCCAGACACTCACCTACTGACTCCAAGACCCTCTCAGACACTCATGCATCCACTCACAGACCCACCCAAAAACTCATGCACCTACTCACAGATCCACTGAGATACTCATGCACCCACTCACAGACCCACTGAGACACTCATGCACCCAATAGACCCACTCAGACACTCATGCACCCAGTCACAGACCCAGTCACACAGCCATGCACTCACTCACAGACCCACTCAGATACTCATGCACCAACTCACAGACCTTCTCAGATACTCATGCACCCATTTACAGACCCTATGAAATGAAATGATACAGAGCTACTCAGACACCTATGCACCAACTCACAGACCCACTCAGACACTCATACACTCACTCATTGGAACCCCTCACACATTAACTTACCCAGTCACAGACCTACTCAGACACTGACGCACCTACTCAGAAACTCACACACCCATTCATTGACCCACTCAGACACTTACTTACCTAATCATAGACCCACTCAGATACTCATGCACTCACTCACAAACCCATTCGAACACTCATGCACCCACTCACAGACCTACTCAGACACTCTCACACTCAACTACAGACCACTCAGATGCTCATGTGCCTACTCACAGACCACTCAGATACTCACACACCCACTCACAGACCCTCTCAGACACTCACAGATCCATACAGAGACTCATGCCCTCCACTGATAGACCCAGTCAGACACTGATGTACCCACTCATAGACATATTCAGACACTCATGCACCTACTCACAGTCCTACTCAGACACCCACACCTACTCACAGACCCTCTCAAACATTCATGAATCATCTCATAGACCCTTTCAGATACTCATGCACCTACTCACAAACCCACTCCGACCCTCATGCACCCACTCAAGACCCTCTCATGTACTCACACACCCGCTCACAGACCCACTCAAACACTCGCACATCCAGTCACAGACCCACTCAGATACTGATGCACCCACTCATAAACCCACTCAGACACTCACACACGAACTCACAGTCCCCTTGAATCACTCACACACCCACTCACGGACCCACTCAGATACTCATGCACCCACTCACAAACCTACTCAGACACTCATGTACCCACTCACAGACCCTCTCAGACACTCACATATCTACTCACACACCCACTCAGTCCCACTCAGACACTCAGGCACCCAAGGACCCACTCAGACAATGATACATCTACTCACAGACCCGCTCAAGCACTCACACACCCATGCACAGACCCTATCAGACACTCACGCACCCACTCCCAGACCCAGTCAGACACGTCTAAACTCAATCACAGACCTGCTCAGACACTCATGCATCCACTCATAGATCCACTCAGACACTCATGCACTCACTCACAGACCCATTCAGACACATGCACCCACTCACTGTCCCACTCAGACACTCATTCACACACTAACAGACCCACTCAGACAGTCCCACACTCAACCAAAGTCCTGCTCAGACACTCATGCACCCATTCACAGACCCACTCTGACACACACACACATACTCACAGATCCTCACAGACACTCATGCACCCACTCATAGACCCATTCAGACACTCAGGCCCCCACTCACAAACCCACTCAGACACTCACGCACCTATTCCCCAACCCATTCAGAAACTCATGCACCTACTCACAGACCCACTCAGATACTCATGCACCAACTCAAAGACCTTCTCAGATACTCATGTACCCATTTATAGACCCTATCGGACACTCACAGAGCCACTCAGTCACTTATGCACCAACTCACAGACCCACTCAGACACTCATACACCCACTCATTGGAACCCCTCACACATTCACTTACCCAGTCACAGACCTACTCAGACACTGACTCACCTACTCATAAACTCACACATCCACTCATTGACCCACTCAGACACTTACGTACCTACTCATAGACCCACTCAGATACTCATGCACTCACTCACAGACCCATTTGAACACTCATGCACCCACTCACACACCTACTCAGACACTCTCACACTCAAATATAGACCACTCAGATGCTCATGTGCCCACTCACAGACCACTCTGATACTCACACACCCACTCACAGACCCTCTCAGACACTCACACACCCACTCACATATCCACACAGATACTCATGCCCTCCACTCATAGACCCAGTCAGACAATGATGTACCCACTCACAGACCCATTCAGACACTCATGCACCTACTCAAAGTCCTACTCAGACACTCACACCTACTCACAGACCCTCTCAAACATTCATGAATCACCTCATAGACCCTTTCAGATACTCATGCACCTACTCACAAACCCACTCAGACCCTCATGCACCCACTCAAGACCCTCTCATGTACTCTCATACCCACTCACAGACCCACTCAAATACTCACACATCCAGTCACAGACCCACTCAGACACTGATGCACCCACTCATAAACCCACTCAGACACTCACACTCTCACTCACAGTCCCACTGAATCACTCACACACCCACTCACAGACCATCTCAAACATTCATGAATCACCTCATAGACCCTTTCAGACACTCATGCACCCACTCAAAGACCCACCCAGACACTTATGCACTGACTCAAAGACACACACACACACTCACTCAGAGACCCACTGAATCACTCACATGCACTCACAGACCTACTCAGACACTTACGCACCCACTCACAGACCCACCCAGATACTCACCTACTGACTACAAGACCCTCTCAGACACTCATGCATCCACTCACAGACCCACCCAAAAACTCATGCACCTACTCACAGATCCACTCAGATACTCATGCACCCACTCACAGACCCACTGAGACACTCATGCACCCAACAGACCCACTCAGACACTCGTGCACCCAGTCACAGACCCAGTCACACAGCCATGCACTCACTCACAGACCCACTCAGACACTCATGCACCCACTCACAGACCCACTCAGACAGTATCATACCCACTCACAGACCCATTCAGACACTCATACACCCATTCACAGACTAAAGTAGACATTCACGCACTGACTCACAAACCCACTCAGACACTCATGCACTGATTCACAGACCCACTAAATCACTCACACACCCACTCATAGACCCACTCAGACACTCACGCACCCATTCACAGAGCAACTCAGACACTCACGCACTGACTCAAAGACCCTCTCAGACACTCATGCACCCACTCATAGATCCACTCTGAAACTCATGCACCCACTCACAGACCCAGTGAGATACTCATGCATCTACTCATAGACCCACTGAGATACTCACGCACTCACCCAGACACTCATGCAGCCACTCTCATAGCCACTCAGAGACCCGCACAACCACTCACAAACCCATTCACACACCCATACAGTCATCCACATACCCACTCACACACCCATAAAAACACTCCCATGCCTACTCACAGACCCATAGTCAGTCGCACACCCACTCACACACCCACATAACCACTCACTAACCCACTCACAGACCCATGCAGCCACTCACACATCCAAAATACTGCACACACACACACACTCACACACCCATACAGCCACTCACACACCTACTTACAGATCCATACAGCTACTCACACACCCAAACACATATGACCACAAATAGGGATGTAATAAAGAAAAGTCTGAATACATGATTATAAACTCACATGCAAATGGCTGTACTCGCTCAGTTCTTTCTCAGTTCTTTCTCTAATTTCATTTTAAATAGACTGCTGTTAATCTTCACAGAGAGCGGCTCCCTGCTATATAATGGGCATGTCACTTAGCCACTCACACACCCACTCACAGACCCATACAACCACTCACACACCCATACAGCCACTCACACACCCACTCACAGATCCATACAGCAACTCACATACCCACTCACAGACCAATGCAGCCACTCACAAACCCACTCACACACCCACTTACAGACCCATACAGCCACTCACACACCAGCTCATCAACTCACAAATCCACTCACACACCCACTCACACACCCTCAAAGCTACTCACACACCCACTCATACATCCATATAGCCACTCACACACCCACTCACTGAGCCATACAGCTCCTCACACCCCTCTCTCAAAGGTTACAGGTTACAGTTAGGAAATAAAATTAAAAAACCTTTGAAATAAAAAAACAAAGGTTACAAGGAGCTATATTTTGGAATTAGAATCAAAAAGCCGTAGAAATTCACAAAAAAGTTACAGGGACATTATAGTTAGGCTCAGATTTCACATGTACAAAACCATAAAAATTCAGTAGTTATAGCTACCTGAGATAACTATAACTTACAGCTCGCAATGCACTGCTTATGGCCTCACATATTACATCACACTTGACATGGTCAGTGACATCACTGATGACAGCACTGAAGACATCTCAAGTGACATCGCTGATGACATTACTTATGACATCATCCACAGAACTACTCCACATCCACCCATACCCCATATAGCATCTTATATACGCACTCACCCATGCAAACAACCACTCACATACCCATTTACAAACCTGTACAACTACTCACATACCTACTCACTCATCTATTGAGCCCTTCACATACCTATTCACTCACTCATAAAGCCACTCACACAACCACTCACTCATACAGCTACTCACACACCCACTCACTCACCTATATAGCCACTCTCACAACCACACACTCAGCCATACTGCCACTCACACATCCACTCACTCAACCATGCTGCCTCTCAACACAGCCACTCACTCACCCAATTCAACCACTCACATACCCACACAACCACTTACATACCGATTCACATGTCAATGCAACCACTCACTCACACAGATACTCACTCTCCAATGCAACCACTCATACACCAACTCACTTAACCAAACACCCACTCAAACTGCCACTCACTCATCCATATAGCCACTTTCACACCCAGTCTCTCACTCAAACAGCCACCCATTTAGCAACTCAAACACTCACTCACATACCCATACAGCCACTTAGGCACCCATACAGCCACTCACACATCCATACAGCCACTCAGACACCCACTCACACACAGATACACACAGGCACACAGCCACTTACATAATATATGTTAGAAATAGTATCACTGATTAGTAGTACCCAAACTATACTAATTTAACTTTTTAGTTCCTTAGTATATATGTTTAACACTCATAAACTTTTAGAAAACACTCACATTCAGTGATGTCAATTGAGATGTCATCAGTGATGTCATGGACCATGTCATGAGTGATAAAATATGTGAGGTCATAAGCATTTTGGGGTCGTAAGTTATAGTTAGTTCAGGTAACTATAACTGCTGAATTGCAATGGTTTTGTGCATGTGAAATCTAAGCCTAACTATAACGTCCCTGTAACCTGTTTTTAGTATATATATATATATATATATATATATATATATATATATATATGTTTTCACGTTCTACAAGCCTCCATACAGCAAGGACTTCACAGCACCATGAAGAAGAGGCTGAGCAGGTAGTTTCTTCCTTTTTCAAATATTTATTTAACCACCATTCGTGCAGAAAACATGGACGGTCTACGCGTTTTGGCGCTGTGCCTTCAACTGGACCATAGAGTCCGGCTATCTAGATCGCCATTTTAAACTGACTGGTGCCCATTTAAGTCCCTTGTATATATATAAAACTTCCTGGCGGTCGTCAGTAGGTAGTTATAGTTAGGACCAAAGTTTCCATAGGAAAAGCGTTTTTTGTTTTGCCAATAACTTTGGTGCTGCTTGAAGAATCTTCACGAAATTTTCATTAAAGTCCCCTTTTTTGTTCAGCTGCTGTGTTGAAAGTTTCTGGGTGATCTGTCAAGCAGGGGCTGGGAAAAAAGGGGGTCCCAAAACTCATTTCCCCCAGGCTATGTCTATGGGTATTTTTCATTTTTTGAACATGATTTCAGCCTGAACCGCTGAACAGAATTATCACAAATTAGGCAGAAAGCTAGATGTTGGTGCTTTTTGTGATTTGGTGTAAATCCATTCAGTAGCTTCAGAGATATTTAAATTAAAAAAATATAAATATCTGGGGACGCTAGTCCTTGCAGTGGACTCGCGGATCATACTGAAATCTGATTGGCTGCCAACACTTCAACCAGGAATTCTGGCAGCCATCTTGGGATTCGGCTTGAAGCTGAGTCCCACAAAAAAAGTAAAAAATAAAGAAAAGGGGGAAGGATAGGAATACACTGACCCCCCACATATGGTGGGAGGTCCTACAGGGACCCCGCAATGCAGTTAAAAGTATATTTTTAAATGTAATTTTGCTGCAAATTCACGGGTAGACCCGTGGAAACATTTCTAAAAAAAAGGCACGAGGGCTACCGCATGTCTTTTTTTATGAAGCCCCAGGGTGGGTCAAATCCCAGGGGCAGTGTTTATTAATTATGTGAGGGTGCCTATGCGGCACCCCCATGCCCCGGGGACCACCACCTCCCCAGGGTTATTTGCAGAATGAGTGCAGGAGGACCATATGGCCTCCTCTGTAGCCTTGGGGACCGCCACCTCCCTGGAGCTAATGTATGAACAACGAGAGGGGTTGCAAGGACCCCCCACAGCCCCGGGGGCGGCCAACTCCCTGGGGCTTTAGCTAAAATAAATCCTGGGGGCAGCCCTATGCAGACCCGGGGACCACCACCTTTAAGTTTAATTAATGGGGGCTGCGCAAACCTCCCCCAGCCCCAGGGACTGCCACCTCTCTGGGGCAATTAACAGGAAAATGCGGCAGGCCCTCAGCCCCCTGCATCTCTGGGGACTGCCACCTCCCCGGGGCTCCAATATTAAAATGAAGGGAGTCTGTTGCGGTCCCCCAGAGACCGCCACCTCCCCGGGCTGAAATAATAAATTGAAGGGAGTCTGTTGCAGATCCACGGGGACCACCACCTCTCTGGGCCTAAAGTGAAGGTTGGAGGGGGCCGTGTGGCCCCCATTCTAGAGCCAAAGATGGCCCTGGGGACCGCCACCCCCAGGGCAGACTCCTGCTATGTCCTGGGGTGCCCACCCCCGGGACATAGCTGCTTGCTAATGCTTGGTGGGAGCTTTACTGCTCCTGCCAAGCCATGGCAAACTGTGCTTGCTTTGCTTTGACAGAGAGGGAGCTGCATGTTAGCACCTCCCTCTCTGTCAAAGAAATGCCGGCTCCCTCAGGAAGCAGAGAGTTGGCAGGGTCTGCGGGGGCTTTGTAGCTCCCCCTGTGGTCTCCAACACAGAAATATGGGCACCCCAGGTGGGACAAGGGCACCCACATTAGAGGTGGGGCCCTGGAGGATGGGGTCCCAGGGGCCAAAATCGTCCCAGGAGGGGGGCAACGTAGATCCTCTCCTGCAGTTTCTTATTTAAAAAAAATTAAGAAAAAAGCCGGGCCCGGTGGAATCGGCCCAGGGAAGGGGGCTGAGCGGCCCCCCTCCTCCATTCAGAAAAGGCCAGGCACTGGGGCCGAAATCAGCCCAGGGAAGGGGGGCCACGCTGCCCTCCTCCCCAAATAATAATAATTTTTTAAAAAAAAGGCTGCCTTGCCCCACTTAGAAAGGACTGGACGGCAGACCCGGGGCCTGTGGATGACGAAGAATGGGCTGAAGTGTTGCAGAGCCCACGAGAGACAGCGATTGGGGCTCGGTATCGTTTACTGCAACTGAGGCTACTGCACAGATCCTACCTATCCAGGACAAGAGTGTTTAAAATGGGCAGGATAGACTTAGCAAATTTCCCTAGGGGATGTGGCACGCAGGGCACATTTTATCACACAATTTGGACCTGCCCCTACATACAAGCCTATTGGTCCAAAATAAATGACATAATGAGGGAGGTGACAAATGTGTCAGTATCACTGGAAGCTAAGTGGTTACTGCTGGGAATGTCAGTTGAGGAAAAGTGTCCAAATCATGTTAGCATTTGGCTTAGGATGGTGGCGGCGGTGGCGAAATGCAACCTGGCTAGGCTATGTCTCCTTGGATCCTAGTTGGATCATTGCTTGGTTCCTCCTCCTTCTCCCTATCACCACCTCTTATGTCTCTCAGCACATGGTCTATGCAGAAATATCTAAGCAAACTACTATTGCTCTGATGGTGAGTCTCAAAATAGAACTTTGATTGAGAGGACATAGGAGTAGTTGGAGGAGGAACCAAGAAATGATCCAACTAGGATCCAAGAGGACAATTTGAGTATAGAACATGTATGAATGACAGATTGAAAAATAATTAGATAAATGTCTTAGCCCATCCAGGGCGGAATCATGGTTGCTATTAATTTTTAGGATTATTCCAGGATAGAACCTGTATGAATGACAGATTGAAAGATAATTAGATGAATGTCTTAGCCCATCCCGGGTGGAATCATGGTTGCTATTAATTTTTGAAATTATACCAGTGTATTATGCACAGAAATTGTGCAAGTAACATGTTGAAGAATAATTAACTAAATGTCCCAGGCAAACACAAAAAAATGGATATAACAAATTGATTTGAACTTTGGTTATCCCATCCTAATAAATGGTGGTGTTTTTGTAATTCGATATTGAAATGCAGGGAAGTAGATGAGCTTGTACCATTACAAGATGGAGTATTTTTACGAACTGCTTAGTTTATATTGTTTTGAAGATTTGTTATAATCATGCAAAATTGAATTAGATTTATAATAAAGAAGAATCATGCATTGAATCACACTGAATTTAACATATGTTCTCATGCAAGAGAATTGAACAATTAAACTAAGAGGAGTTGTATATATTGACCGAATAAACTACCATTACAAGATGGCGTGAAATTAGTATTGCCCAACTGTTAACCACGATGTATGTTTTGAAAATAAAGGAGGCACGAATGCGGCTGTTGCGAACACTGACGAATGCGATCCACCGAAACGCATTTCTTGAAAACAGTACGAATAAAATGATAACATGGATTTACCTCCCAAGAGTGCTGGTCTAATTTGGAACAGTAGCAGAGAGATTAACGCGAGTCTGCCCTCGCATGGCAGTGCACCCGCTAGGGAGTGCGGAAGCATTTGGCAGACTACGGAGCAGAAATATATATATATATATTTTTATATATATATATATATATATATTGTGTTCAAGGCAGTCAGTGGCGGCCGAAACGCATTACGGCATACTTTTGGCAATGAAAAATAAATAAGCCTATGAACAAAATGTTGTATCTGCATCATCCTGTGGGAGGAATCGCAAGTTGAAGTGGTTGACGGTGGTGTTATTAATATCCATATCTATATACACATATATATATATATATATAAATATATTCACGAAAACTGCTCCTCACTTTCACTCCAAGTTTCAACGAAGCAGACGAGGACCACAAAGTAAGTGCTTCTTAAGTGTTTTTAATGTCGGCCATAACGCGTTTCGGTCCAGCCGGACCTTGATCACATGACGACGCTGCTACGTTATCATGACCTTTTTAAGTGCTGTACGTTGCATTTGATTGGTTGTGATTAGTAGACATAAAAGACCCATTTTTACGGAGATTAAGACACATTGAATGATAACATGGATATCTACATGGTCTAGCATAATTGAAAATACATAAATAAAGTCAGTCATAGTTAAAAACAGTACAATAAATACCAAACATGATTTAAATAAACAAATAAATTTAAAATGCTCATTATCATGGTTTTCCACTAGAATATCTCACGGATAAATCCCAGTATTGTCTTTTTACATTTGAATAACGTAATGGCCCACTGTTGCATTACAATATTTTACTGCTAAGCCATACTTTACTAACATATGTCTACTAGATGAAATTACTTTATTGCCTTAATGCAGATTTATTCTGTCCATTAAATTCATCCGTCCTAGGGTCCACTAAGTGTTTTATTATATAAAGTGCTCATGCCATAAATAGTTAAATGAATTCTTTTTCCCATCTTTTTTGATTTTATTCCCTAAAACAAGTGTCTAATAGTTCTAAAAAATACTGTGTAAACGTGCAGTTAAATAAAAAACCATAATGTCAAATGGTTGGGGTAAGTGGGCAGCCTCCCTAAAAATCAGGTCCATCATGGCTCACAATGTTTTCGTCCTACTTTAATCCTAAACTGGTTTCTATTTTAAATAAAAACATTACGAAATTGCTGATCCATTGAATTTTTAAAAAAAGACAAATTAATATACTCTTCAAATTGAAAGACGTATGCTGATTGAGGGGCAGGGATTTACAATAAAGTTTCTATTACAAGCATGTGTAAAGGTCCTCTGTGTTATTTAGCCCCCAGGGGATTTGCTGTCTAAATTTAAAATATATCTCGTCTCCAGTTTTCTAAGACGTCCCTCCCTGTCTCCTCCCCTTTTAGGTTTGGGTATACAATCGATAACGTAATACGAGAAGTCTTTCAAATTATTTTCATGCACTTCTCGAAAATGTCTGCCGACAGGGTACGTCGGGTCACCGTTATTAATGGCTCTAATGTGTTGAAGAATTCTTTTATTCACTGGGAGTTTAGTGCTTCCTACGTATCTGAGCTTGCATGAGCACTCTAAGATATAAATGGCATATTCTGTTTTACAGTGAAGAGGTTTAGTGATATTGATTTCCTTCTCACTGAAAGCTGTACAATAAGTTTTTTTATTAATGCCGTACTGGCAAGCTTTACAATTCCTACACTTAATGAACCCATTTGGTTGCGCCCACCACTTAGGAGTTTCAATTGTTTCTAAACCACTCGAAACCAAGCTACTATGCATCGAAGGTGCCCTCCTGTAAGTGATGCTTGGTTTGGGAGGCAAATTGGTTCCTATTACTGGGTCATTTTTTACTGCAGGCCAATTGCGGTGCACGATTTTCTTGATAGTTTTTTCTTGGGTACTAAACTCTATGATGAGTCTAAGTACATTAGAATCTGGACTCAAGTTGGAGGTTGAGGTCTTGTTTCTGTTAGTCATTAAAAGTTGCTCTCTATCTAGGTTGTTGGTTTTGCGGATAGCTGCCTCTATAGTTTTGCTAGAGTATCCCCTCGATAAGAATCTTTTCTTACTATCTTGCTGGGCTAAAACCAGATCTGATGGGTTACTGCAAATTCTCTTTAGGCGTAACATTTCTCCATAGGGAATACTTTGAATTAAGTGTCTAGGGTGGGCACTCGAGGAGTGGAGAACTGAGTTTCCGGCTGTTTGTTTTCTGTATACTCTAGTCTCTAATCTGTTTGCTTTGGGGTATACTTCAACATCTAAAAAATGAATGTTAGTATCACTGATAGTAGATGTGAAACTTAAATTAATCTTGTTCTTATTTATATCAGACACAAAATCCATAGCTTCCCTTTGAGAACCCTCCCACACAATGAACAGATCATCAATGTAACGATAAAACATTTTGACATTTTTGTCCATGTATTGTTTATGTGTGTCTCCGAGGACCAGCTCCTCCCACCAGCCCATGAACAAACAAGCATAGCTGGGAGAGAAGCTGGCCCCCATAGCCACCCCTCGCATCTGTTGGTAATGAGTTTTATCAAACATGAATATGTTGTTATTTAGACAAAAGTTAATCATGTTCATTAGCATCACATTGTGTTGAGGCAAAGTCATTTTGTTTTTCCCTAAGAAATATTCAATTGCACGTATCCCGTCCTTATGGTTAATACAGGTGTAAAGGGATGCAACATCCAACGTTAACAGCATATAATTACTACTCCATCTAAAATTTTTCACTTTTGAGATAAAGTCGCTGGTATCCCTTATATATGTTGGTAATTGATGGACAAGGTCCTGTAAATGAAAATCAATGTACTTAGAAGCATTTTCAAGTAAACTTTGTTGTGCCGAAATGATTGGTCTTCCAGGAGGGTTCAGTGCATTTTTGTGGATTTTGGGAATAAAATAGATGTTTGGGACAATGGGATGATCTTTTTGATAAATTGATATTCATCCGTAGTTAAAAGTCCAGCACTTTTCCATGCTATCAATTTTCCGTGAAAATCATTGGAAATTTCTTTTAGGGCCAAAGCATTGCTGGTCCGATAGCATGCCCTATCGTTTAGTTGAGACATAGCTTCCTCCATATAATTTTTTCTGGCCCATAGGACCACATTGCCACCTTTGTCCGAATTTCTAATGATGATATTTTAGTTTTTTCTTAATTTAGTCATTAATTGGTGGTACTGTCTATTTCTATTATTGATTTTCTTCTTCATATTTAAAATTTTGAAATTTAGTTTTTAATTTCATTGACCACATTCTCACTGAAAATGTCTATACCATCCCTTAAGGCTATCGGAGTAAACGTGGAATTTTTCTTGAAAGGAGTCTTCTTTTTAAACTTAGTAGATGTGGAATCCTCATCCCAAATTGGTATTTCAGAGTTCCTCTGTCTTTCAGTGCATTCATTTTCAGCTTGAAGTTCCAATAGATTTTCCAGGAGGGATCAGTCCACTATGGAATTTGATACTGGAGAGCAGTCATTTGGATTAATACTTGGATTGTCTACATCTGCTCTTGGTTTTTGTTTTTGCAGAGCGTGATATTTTTGTAATTTTAATTTGCGGACAAATCTATATATGTCCATTCTCGTGTTTGCATAATTAAAGTTTGATTCCGGACAGTAGGATAGACCGAGCGCCAGTATTTGTTTTTCGGCCTTGTTTAAATCAATGTTGGTTAAATTGATCACTGTTTTCTCAATTTCTTCATCATCGTTTATTTTCGATTCCACCAGCCCCTCCCCTCGTCTTCTGCTGGAGGTCGGCCTGTCTTCTTGCCTTTCGCCTCTGTCGGCGCCGGTGGTTTCGCCTCTGTCTGTTGTTTTCTTTTTGTGGTCTTGGGCGGAGGGTTTGTCTCCGCTCCTCCGCTAAAAATTCAATTCCTCTGCCGGAGATAATCGGCGACGTGTTTCACTTGCTGTTGCTTGAGCATTTTCATTTTCCACCTCGCTTTCTATTGCAGAGCTTAAGTCGGAATTAGAAGTATCTATTACGCCCTGTTTGCTAGTGGAAGCCCCCGATGGTTGTGTACTTTTTGCCGCAAATTTATTTGATTTCATGGCATCATATTTCCTCGAGAAGGTGAAGACGCATCCTGTTTCGTAATCCACCCTATCACGGTGAAACTTGAAAGCCTTGCGTTCCTTCACTTTATCTTCCTCCTTACGAAGCCTGACTGACATCTCTTGTCTTAATTTCATTACTTCCTCGTTATGGCCCATTTTTAAATTTCCTCATTTAGTTGCTCTATGCGAATTTGCAGTGCAGCTCTATCTATTTCTGCATATTTTACTAAAATTTCCACAAGTCTCTTGGAAGAATCAAGATTACAATGTGCCCAGTCTCGCAACATGTCTGGATTCGGTTGTTCATAACTTGGCGCTGTTAAGATCCTTAACCCCCTTGGGATTCTCCCTACGTCAAGGTACCTCTGCAGGGACTTCTGCTCCCACCACTTTCCCTGTTCAGCACGCATCAATTTCTCCAATGCCCGCATTTTCTCTTTAACATTTTCTTCCGCAGGCCTGGGTTTAGCATTTTGTTGGAAATCAGTACTAGTAGATGGGACGTTCTGAAACATTTCGGAGGCTGCCGCCTCCCGGTCTCTCAGCGCCTCCGCCGACATTTTAAATCTTGATAGCGTTTTAGAATTGATAACGGTGTATTGCGGACAAAAGGAAACTCAGCAATGCCGCTTCTGTCCCGCACTCCGCTTGCACACCACTCTCCCGCAATACCAGTTTGTCCTACCTCTCTTGTTTATCCGGCGTCTCGTGGGTCCTCCGACACATCGAGCGCCGCTTCCGATCGGGCAGCTCAATCCACGGTAGCAGGGGGCTGACAGTCCAGATTCCTTCCGGATTTGAATTAGCTTCCGGTGCAAGACCGGAAAATGTGGCTATAGTTCGCCGTCGCCTCTTCCTGAGTGGGGGTCCGCGTAGACTGATCAAAGCCTCACCAGTCTAAATATTCACGAAAACTGCTCCTCACTTTCACTCCAAGTTTCAACGAAGCAGACGAGGACCACAAAGTAAGTGCTTCTTAAGTGTTTTTAATGTCGGCCATAACGCGTTTCGGTCCAGCCGGACCTTGATCACATGACGACGCTGCTACGTTATCATGACCTTTTTAAGTGCTGTACGTTGCATTTGATTGGTTGTGATTAGTAGACATAAAAGACCCATTTTTACGGAGATTAAGACACATTGAATGATAACATGGATATCTACATGGTCTAGCATAATTGAAAATACATAAATAAAGTCAGTCATAGTTAAAAACAGTACAATAAATACCAAACATGATTTAAATAAACAAATAAATTTAAAATGCTCATTATCATGGTTTTCCACTAGAATATCTCACGGATAAATCCCAGTATTGTCTTTTTACATTTGAATAAATACATATGTATAAATATACACATATATATACATATATATACACACTATATCGCCAGTAGATAGTTATAGTTAGGACCTATTTTCCATACGAAATCCGCGACATTCTATTTGAAATAACTCTTGCGTCGGTTGACGAATCTTCGCAAAATTTTCAAACTTTATGGCCCGCTCCGGTCTGTTCCTACCCTGAAAGTTTCGGGGTGATTTGTCAAGCGGGGGCCGAGAAAAAAGGGGGGTCCCAAAACGTGTTTTCCCCATTCATTTTCCCATAGGAAACTTTAGCCACGGCACAGCCCGAACTGCTGAACGGAATTACACCAAATTTGGCAAAGAGGTAGTTCTTGGTTCAGAAAGAACCCTTTTTGTTAAATGGTGTAAATCCGTTCAGTAGTTCCTGTGAAAATCAAAAGGAAAATCACATATATATCTATGGCCGCGTCGTATTCGCGCACCCTCACGATCACGAGCTGCATGCTAATTGGCTGTCAACACTCCAAATCAGGAAGTGTTGGCAGCCATTTTATCCTCGGTAGAACCGAGGGACAGAAACTAAGTGCGCAAAGCGCAAAAGGGGGCAGGGTAGAAACACCCTGACCTCTAGGTCTGCTCAGGGGGTCCCACAAGGACCCCCTGGGCAGAAAAAAGCAATAAAAAAAAAAAAAATCGGCGGGATGCGCTTAGGGTGCGCGGATCCCACCGATTAAAAAAAAAATCGAAGCGCGGTCTTCCGCGCTTCGATGCTAATTTGCCCCCGGGTGGGCCAAGTCCCGGGGGCATGCGGGGGGTGGGTTTATAGTTAATGGGGGGCCTCTAAGGCCCCCAAGCCCGGGGACCACCACCCCCGGGGCTTTCTAATAAAGATGGTGCGGGAGGGCTCTGAGCCCTCCCGCAGCCCCGGGGACCGCCACCTCCCCGGGGCTTCTTTTTTAAAAGAATGACCTGTGTGGGGGCTCCTGCCCCCCACATGCCCGGGGACTGCCACCTCCCGGGGCACTAAGAAAATACATGTGGGGGTCCGTTTCGGACTCTCGAAACCCGAGGACCACCACCTCCCGGGGCTATGTAGAAGTGGGGAGGGGGGCCGCGCGGCCCCCCTCCCGGAGCCCTTGATGGCCCTGGGGACCGCCACCCCCCAGGGCCGGCTCCTGCAGTGTCCTGGGGTGCCTACCCCCGGGACACTGCTGTTTGCAATGGCAGGACAAGAGCCTCGCGGCTCCCGTCCTGCCATTGCAAGCTGCTTTAGCTTCATTGAAGCGAGAGCAGGAAACCTGCTCTCGCTTCAATGAAGCAAGCAGAATTGCTTTTCCATAAGGGGAGCTGCATGTCAGCAGCTCCCCTTATGGAAAAGCAATGCCGACTCCCGCAGGACGCGGGGAGCCGGCGGGACCGTGCGGGGATTGGGGACCCCCCCACGGTCCCCGAGTGGCCAGGCCCCGGGGGATGGGGTCCCCGGGGCCATTAGTGGCCCGGGAGGGGGACCACGCGGCCCCCCTCCCAAAAATGTAATTAAAATTAAAAAAAAATCCAAAGGCCGGCCCCGGGGGATGGGGTCCCCGGGGCCATAAGTGGCCTAAGGAGGGGGGCAAAGCAGCCCCCCTCCATAAGTTTTATTTAAAAAATAAAAGAAGGCCATGCCCCGGGGGATGGGGTCCCCAGGGCCGATTAAGGCCACGGGAGGGGGGCCACGCGGCCCCCTTCCAAAATTAAAAAAATTAATAAATAATTAGGGGGTAGGCCCTGGGGGATGGGGTCCCCAGGGCCAATAGATTAGAAAAGAAGGGGGCCCACACAGCCCCCTTCTTAAAAAAAAAACACAAAAAAAACCGGCATCGCGCCGGAGGCCACGCCCCCTGCTTGCAGCACTCTGCAAACGCGCCCCTGGCGCGTTTGCAGAGAGGGCGAATTCCCCTTGAATACTGGGGGTCCCTGGGGGCCAACTAGCCCACCAGAAACCTCCAGTATGCGCCAGGGAGCTGCGTTGCAGAGAGGTGTACAGAGGCCACGCCCCTTTTACACCTCTCTGCAACGCAGCTCTGTGGTGCTTTTTGGAGGTACATGGTGGGCTAGTTCGACTCCAGGGACCCTCAGGATTCAAGGGGACTTAATCCCCCAACTTAAAACGCACCACGGGGTGCGTTTGCACAGTGGTGAAGGGAGGGGGCGGGGCTTCAGGTGACATGTGTGCAAACAGGCCCCGTGGCGCATTTTAAGATGGGGAATTAAATCCCCTTCAATCCTGAGGGTCCCTGGGGGCCAACTAGCCCACCAGGTACGTCCAGAAAGCGCCACAGAGCTGCGTTGCAGAGAGGTGCAAAAAGGGGCATGGCCTCTGAACACCTCTCTGCAACGCAGCTGCCTGGCGCATACTGGAGGTACAGGGTGGGCTAGTTGGACCCCAGGGATCCTCATGATTCAAGGGGACTTAATCCCCCAACTTAAAATGCACCACGGTGCGCGTTTGCACAGATGTCACCTCAGGCCCCGCCCCCTCCCTTCACCATTGTGCAAATATTCCTCTAAAATCAGCCGAACTACGAATTCCGATTTACTCACCTGTTATCAGGAGAGACCTCAGTGCTGCATCTTTGAGCCCAGTACTGATCCTGAAAAGTAATTTTAACTGTACTTACCAGTAACTTGCCTTCCATAGGCTAACATTGACTGGTTTCACTTGGAAATCCTTCTAAGTGTGGAGTTTTGGAACTTTATAATATTCCTCTAAAATCAGCCGAAATACGAATTCCGATTTACTCACCTGTTATCAGGAGAGACCTCAGTGCTGCATCTTTCAGCCCAGTACTGATCCTGAAAAGTAATTTTAACCGTACTTACCAGTAACTTGAATTTCCTTCCATAGGATATCATTGCCTGCTTTTTGCTGAAAAAGTTTCTGTCGATTTTTGTAACATACAAATATTCCTCTAAAATCAGCCGAACTACGAATTCCGATTTACTCACCTGTTATCAGGAGAGACCTCAGTGCTGCATCTTTGAGCCCAATACTGATCCTGAAAAGTAATTTTAACCGCACTTACCAGTAATTTGAATTTCCTTCCTTAGACTAACATTGACTGGTTTCACTTGGAAATTCTTCTAAGTGTGAAGTTTTGGAACTTTATAATATTCCTCTAAAATCAGCCGAACTACGAATTCCGATTTAGTCACCTGTTATCAGGAGAGAACCCAGTGCTGCATCTTTTAGCCCAGCACTGACCTTGAAAAGTAATTCTAACCGTACTTACCAGTAAATTGAATTTCCTTCCATAGGATATCATTGCCTGTTTTTTGCTGAAAAAGTTTCTAAGTGTCGATTTTTGAAACATACAAATATTCCTCTAAAATCAGCCGAACTACGAATTCCGATTTACTCACCTGTTATCAGGAGAGAACCCAGTGCTGCATCTTTTAGCCCAGCACTGACCCTGAAAAGTAATTCTAACCGTATTTACCAGTAACTTGTATTTCCTTCCATAGGAATCCATTGTCTGGTTTTCAGCAGAAAAGTTTCAAAGTGTCGATTTTCACAAACTACAAATATTCCTTAAAAATCGCCTGTATGACTTAAACGCATTCTTTCAACTGTTTACAGGAGATGCACCAGTGCTGGATCCAAGATCCACCACTGAGTAAGAAAAAGTAACGATAACACTACTTACCTGCTAAGTGCATTTTCTCCCATAGGATAGCATTGGTGATTCTATGTGAAAAAGTTTCTAAGTGTCAACTTTTAAAATACAATAATATTCCTTAAAAATCACTACTGTAACCAAAACGCTTTTACTCAACTGTTTACAGGAGATGTCCCAGGACTGAATCTAGGATCCAGTCCTGTGGTTAGAAAAGTAATCCATAAAGTAACTAATTGCATTTAACTTGAAATTCACATTGAGCTCAATGTTGCATTGTGTTTGAAATTGTGTTGCCCATTGCAACAACTGTAACTACTGTACTTAAAAGTCTATTGCCTATTTGCAAAGTATTTAAACTAAAGTAATTCATTCTGAGAAAGTATATTTTGTAATGTAATGTATAATGTAATTACAATGTAATTTAAAAAATAAAATATGTAAAAATAAATAGTTTAAAAAAATGTAGTAAATCAGTATCAAAAAAATAAATATAACAATTAATACATTTAAAAATTGTCATTTACAAAACCTTTGAAATTCACTGAAAAAACCATAGGTTTTAGACACGTTATAGTTAGAAATTAGCATTTAAAAAACCTTTGAAATTCACTGAAAAAACCATAGGTTTTAGGGACAGTTATAGTTAGTTGGACATTTCACTCGTACAAAACCATAGAAATTCCCCAGTTATAGTTAGTTCAGCTAACTATAACTCGCGCCCCCGCAATGCACTGCTGATGACGTCACATATTACATCACTCATGACATGGTCAGTGACATCACTGATGACATCACTGATGACATCTCAAATGTCATCACTGATGACATCACTGATGACAACATCCATGTGATAATTTGATGCATCTTCTCACACCCTAATATAACTTTTGATACACCCACTGTAAATTACAGACTGCCATTGTCAAAACCATAGACACTCCAACACCAATTACTATATACACACTCACTGATTCTTAGGTCTACACACACACATCTACTCACTCACCCGTACAGTCACTCATACTTATAGTCACTCAGTACAGGACTATTATATGCACTCATACACCTATATAAACACTCACACACCGCCACTCATCCATAGAGGTACTCACACACCTAGTCAGTCATGCAAAAAATTAAGCACACACCCATTTACTCACCTATACAGTTATACACACCAGCTCACTTACTCATACAAATACTAGCACATTCTTACGCTCTTATACAATCTCTGATACAAGCACACACTCATCCATACAGTCACTCTCACAATCATACACTCTCGCTTATAGCTATTTATATACTCCAACACACATATATACTGCCTTTCACATATGTAGTTACTCACACATGTACCACTGGGACATACATTCACTCACTAACACACTCTTACACACACTTACCCACCCATACAGTCTATCACAGATGCACTCTTGAAACCATCCACCCAGTGAATCACCCACTCACACATCTATGCACAGAGTCGCACACACCCCACCCACACAAACACTCAGGCACCCATACAGATACTCAGACAACCAATCAATAACTCATATAGACACTCATGTAGCTATTCACAAACCCATGCAGCCACTTACACAGCAACAGACAGACGGATACAGACATTCACCCAGTTTAGCCACTAACCCTTGCATTCAGTAAGATACGTTTAATCACTCACTTATAGAGTCAGTCATGCACCTACTAAATCCTTCATCCACACACTTATACACCCACTCATTCTTCAATACACCTTTCCCTATATATTAAAAATATTTAAACTTTACAGAAACACACAGTCACTGGATGATGTCATCAGTGATGTCATCAGTGATGTCATTTGAGATGTCATCAGTGATGTCACTGACCATGTCATGAGTGATGTAATATGTGACGTCATCAGCAGTGCATTGCGGGGCGCGAGTTATAGTTAGCTGAACTAACTATAACGGGGGAATTTCTATGGTTTTGTACGAGTGAAATGTCCAACTAACTATAACTGTCCCTAAAACCTATGGTTTTTCTGTGAATTTCAAAGGTTTTTAAATGCTAATTTCTAACTATAACGTGTCTGAAACCTATGGTTTTTCAGTGAATATATATATATACATATATATACACATATACACACACATATATATATACATATATATATGTATATATATATATATATATATATATTCACTGAAAAAACCATAGGTTTCAGGGACGTTATAGTTAGAAATTAGCATTTAAAAAACCATAGAAATTCACAGAAAAAAACACAGGTTTCAGGGACGCTATAGTTAGTTGGACATTTCACTTGTATAAAACCAGAGAAATTCGGCCATTATAGTTAGTTTAGCTAACTATAACTCGCTCCCCCGCAATGCACTGCTGATGACGTCACATATTACATCATTCATGACATGGTCAGTGACATCACTGATGACATCTCAAATTACATCACTGATGACATCACTGATGATATCATCCATGTGATAATCTGATGCACCTCCTCACACCCTAATATAACCTTTGATACACCCACTCTAAAATACAGACTACCATTTTTGAAACCATAGACACACCAATACCAGTAACGACATACCCACTCACTGATTCCTAGGTCTACACACACATCCATTCATTCACCTATACAGTCACTCATACATGCAGTCACTCATGAATACAGCACTATCATCTGCACTCATACACCTATACAGACACTCACACACTGCCACTCATCCCTAGAGTTACTCACACACCTAGTCAGTCATGCAAAGAATCAATCACACTCCCATTTACACATACTTACTCTCTTGTACAATCACTGATACGAGCACACACTCATCCATACAGCCACTCTCACAATCACTCACTCTCACATATAGCCATTTATATACTCCAACGTGGACATATACTGCCTTTCACATATGTAGTTACCCACACATGTACCACTGAGACATCCATTCACTCAGCAACACACCCATACACACACTCACCCACCCATACAGCCCTTTACAGATACACTCTTGAACCCATAGACCCAGTGAATCACCTACTCACACATCTATGCACAGAGTCACACACCACCCACCCACCCACACAGATACTCAGGCACCCATACAGATACTCAGACAACCAATCAATAACCCATATAGACACTCATGTAGCTACTCACCAACCCATGCAGCCGCTTACACACCAACTGGCAGACTGATACAGACATACACACAGTTTAGTCACTAACCCATGCATTCAGTAAGACACGTTTAATCACTCACTAATACAGTCAGTCATGCACCTACTAAATCATCCATTCAGATACTTATACACCCACTTATTCTTCAATACACCTTGGTATATATATATATATATATATATATATATATATATATATATATATATATATATATATATATATATATATATATATATATATATAAAAACACACAGGTTGTCCCAATGAGAACGTCACACCAGCAGGGGTTAATGCACACAGCCACCGGTAGCAGAATCCTCCAGTCAGCCCTCCAAGATTCGTACGTGACTGCCAAACGCGTTTCGAGCAGGTAATGCTCTTGTTCACTGGCTCTCTCCAATTAAGCAAGGAAAGCGGTATTGTAGTGGAAAACACCTTTTATTCAAATTGTTAGTCCCGCCCACATGGGCGTCAGCAAAACGAGGCATCATGGTCTTGGTAGTATTGCCCATCGTTGCTTAGACCTGTTCCATCAAAACCCGGTTGGGCACCGCAAACCAAATTGAAGAGTTCACTTGAAATGTCAACCCCAGTGGGCACGAAAACTCAAAGGGCTGCTGGTAATCCTGCCAATATGAATCCGGCAGTTAGGCCCCCTGCTCTCCTCACAGCGCTCGAAATAGAACGCCAAGGACCCGCAGCATAGCAGTGGGACATCCTCGTGGCTAGGCTTGCCGCAATACAAAAAAACCACACAGGTTGCCCCAATGAGAACGTCACACCAGCAGGGATTAATGCACACAACCACCGGCAGCAGAATCATCCAGTCAGCCCTCCAAGATTCGTACGTGACTGCCAAACGCGTTTCGAGCAGGTAATGCTCTTGTTCACTGGCTCTCTCCAATTAAGCAAGGAAAGCGGTATTGTAGTGGAAAACACCTTTTATTCAAATTGTTAGTCCCGCCCACATGGGCGTCAGCAAAACGAGGCATCATGGTCTTGGTAGTATTGCCCATCGTTGCTTAGACCTGTTCCATCAAAACCCGGTTGGGCACCGCAAACCAAATTGAAGAGTTCACTTGAAATGTCAACCCCAGTGGGCACGAAAACTCAAAAGGGCTGCTGGTAATCCTGCCAATATGAATCCGACAGTTAGGCCCCCTGCTCTCCTCACAGCGCTCGAAATCGAACGCCAAGGACCCGCAGTATAGCAGTGGGACATCCTCGCGGCTAGGCTTGCCGCTATACAAAAAAAACACACAGGTTGCCCCAATGAGAACGTCACACCAGCAGGGGTTAATGCACACAGCCGCCGGCAGCAGAATCATCCAGTCAGCCCTCCAAGATTCGTACGTGACTGCCAAACGCGTTTCGAGCAGGTAATGCTCTTGTTCACTGGCTCTCTACAATTAAGCAAGGAAAGCAGTATTGTAGTGGAAAACACCTTTTATTCAAATTGTTAGTCCCGCCCACATGGGCGTCAGCAAAACGAGGCATCATGGTCTTGGTAGTATTGCCCATCGTTGTTTAGACCTGTTCCATCAAAACCCGGTTGGGCACCGCAAACCAAATTGAAGAGTTCACTTGAAATGTCAACCCCAGTGGGCACGAAAACTCAAAAGGGCTGCTGGTAATCCTGCCAATATGAATCCGGCAGTTAGGCACCCTGCTCTCCTCACAGCGCTCGAAATCGAACGCCAAGGACCCGCAGCATAGCAGTGGGACATCCTCGCGGCTAGGCTTGCCGCTATACAAAACACACAGGTTGCGCCAATGAGAACGTCACACCAGCAGGGGTTAATGCACACAGCCACTGGCAGCAGAATCATCCAGTCAGCCCTCCAAGATTCGTACGTGACTGCCAAACGCGTTTCGAGCAGGTAATGCTCTTGTTCACTGGCTCTCTCCAATTAAGCTGCTGGATTCATATTGGCAGGATTACTAGCAGCCCTTTTGAGTTCTCGTGCCCACTGGGGTTGACATTTCAAGTGAACTCTTCAATTTGGTTTGCGGTGCCCAACCGGGTTTTGATGGAACAGGTCTAAGCAACGATGGGCAATACTACCAAGACCATGATGCCTCGTTTGCTGACGCCCATGTGGGCTGGACTAACAATTTGAACAAAAGGTGTTTTCCACTACAATACCGCTTTCCTTGCTTAATTGGAGAGAGCCAGTGAACAAGAGCATTACCTGCTCGAAACGCGTTTGGCAGTCATGTACGAATCTTGGAGGGCTGACTGGATGATTCTGCTGCCGGTGGCTGTGTGCATTAACCCCTGCTGGTGTGACGTTCTCATTGGGGCAACCTGTGTGTTGTTTTTGTATAGCGGCAAGCCTAGCCGCGAGGATGTCCCACTGCTATGCTGCGGGTCCTTGGCGTTCGATTTCGAGCACTGTGAGGAGAGCAGGGGGCCTAACTGCCGGATTCATATTGGCAGGATTACCAGCAGCCCTTTTGAGTTCTCGTGCCCACTGGGGTTGACATTTCAAGTGAACTCTTCAATTTGGTTTGGGGTGCCCAACCGGGTTTTGATGGAACAGGTCTAAGCAACGATGGGCAATACTACCAAGACCATGATGCCTCGTTTTGCTGACGCCCATGTGGGCGGGACTAACAATTTGAATAAAAGGTGTTTTCCACTACAATACCGCTTTCCTTGCTTAATTGGAGAGAGCCAGTGAACAAGAGCATTACCTGCTCGAAACGCGTTTGGCAGTCACGTACGAATCTTGGAGGGCTGACTGGATGATTCTGCTGCCGGTGGCTGTGTGCATTAATCCCTGCTGGTGTTACGTTCTCATTGGGGCAACCTGTGTGTTTTTTTTGTATAGCGGCAAGCCTAGCCGCGAGGATGTCCCACTGCTATGCTGCGGATCCTTGGCGTTCGATTTCGAGCGCTGTGAGGAGAGCAGGGGGCCTAACTGCCGGATTCATATTGGCAGGATTACCAGCAGCCCTTTTGTGTTCTCGTGCCCACTGGGGTTGACATTTCAAGTGAACTCTTCAATTTGGTTTGCGGTGCCCAACCGGGTTTTGATGGAACAGGTCTAAGCAACGATGGGCAATACAACCAAGACCATGATGCCTTGTTTTGCTGATGCCCATGTGGGCGGGACTAACAATTTGAATAAAAGGTGTTTTCCACTACAATACTGCTTTCCTTGCTTAATTGGAGAGAGCCAGTGAACAAGAGCATTACCTGCTCGAAACGCGTTTGGCAGTCACGTACGAATCTTGGAGGGCTGACTGGATGATTCTGCTGCCGGTGGCTGTGTGCATTAACCCCTGCTGCTGTGACGTTCTCATTGGGGCAACCTGTGTGTTTTTTTTGTATAGCGGCAAGCCTAGCCGCGAGGATGTCCCACTGCTATGCTGCGGGTCCTTGTCGTTCGATTTCGAGCGCTGTGAGGAGAGCAGGGGGCCTAACTGCCGGATTCATATTGGCAGGATTACCAGCAGCCCTTTTGAGTTCTCGTGCCCACTGGGGTTGACATTTCAAGTGAACTCTTTAATTTGGTTTGCGGTGCCCAACCGGGTTTTGATGGAACAGGTCTAAGCAACGATGGGCAATACTACCAAGATCATGATGCCTCGTTTTGCTGACGCCCATGTGGGCGGGACTAACAATTTGAATAAAAGGTGTTTTCCACTACAATACCGCTTTCCTTGCTTAATTGGAGAGAGCCAGTGAACAAGAGCATTACCTACTCGAAACGCGTTTGGCAGTTACGTACGAATCTTGGAGGGCTGACTGGATGATTCTGCTGCCGGTGGCTGTGTGCATTAACCCCTGCTGGTGTGACGTTCTCATTGGGGCAACCTGCGTGTTTTTTTTGTATAGCGGCAAGCCTAGCCGCGAGGATGTCCCACTGCTATGCTGTGGGTCCTTGGCGTTCGATTTCGAGCGCTGTGAGGAGAGCAGGGGGCCTAATTGCCGGATTCATATTGGCAGGATTACCAGCAGCCCTTTTGAGTTCTTGTGCCCACTGGGGTTGACATTTCAAGTGAACTCTTCAATTTGGTTTGCGGTGCCCAACCGGGTTTTGATGGAACAGGTCTAAGCAACGATGGGCAATACTACCAAGACCATGATGCCTCGTTTTGCTGACGCCCATGTGGGCGGGACTAACAATTTGAATAAAAGGTGTTTTCCACTACAATACCGCTTTCCTTGCTTAATTGGAGAGAGCCAGTGAACAAGAGCATTACCTGCTCGAAACGCGTTTGGCAGTCACGTACGAAACTTGGAGGGCTGACTGGATGATTCTGCTGCCGGTGGCTGTGTGCATTAACCCCTGCTGGTGTGACGTTCTCATTGGGGCAACCTATGTGTTTTTATATATATATATATATATATATATATATATATATATTATCTACTGGAGGTCGCCAGTAGATATTTATAGTTACACCCTATTATCCATAGGAAATCCGCGACATTCTATTTGAAATAACTCTCTTGCCGGTTGACGTATCTTCGCGAAATTTTCAAACTTTGTGGCCTGCTCCGGTCCGCTCCTACCCTGAAAGTCTCGGGGGGATTCGTCAAGCGGGGGCCGAGAAAAAGGGGGTCCCAAAACGCGTTTTCCCCATGCACTTTTCCATAGGAAACTTTAGACACGGCTACAGCCCGAACTGCTGAACGGAATTACACCAAATTTGGCAAAGAGGTAGTTCTTGGTTCAGAAAGAACCCTTTTGTTAAATGGTGTAAATCCGTTCAGTAGTTGCTGAGAAAATGAAAAGTAAATAGTGATATCTATGGCCGAGTAGGGTCCGCGTACCCTCAGCGCACCCTGCGCGCACCGTCCCGATCACGAGCTGCATGTTAATTGGCTGTCAGCTGGCTGTCAACATTCCGATTCAGGAAATGTTGGCAGCCATTTTGTCCCTCGGTAGAACCGAGGGACAGAAACAAGTGTGCAAAGCGCACAAAGGGGGCAGGGTAGAAACACCCTGACTCCTAGGTTTGCTCAGGGGTCCCACAAGGACCCCTGGGCAAAAAAATAAAAAAAATTTCAAAAATCGGCAGGATGCGCTCAGGGTGCGCGAATCCTGCCGAAGAAAATCGAAGCGCGGTCTCCCGCGCTTCGATAGTTAATGGCCCTCGGGTGGCCCAAGTCCCGGGGGCATGGTGGGGGGGCATAATTTAATGTGTGGGGGCCTCAAGGGCCCCCAAGCCCCAGGGACCGCCACCCCCGGGGCTTTTTGAGAAATGGTGCGGGAGGGCTCTGAGCTCTCCCGCAGCCCCGGGGACCACCACCTCCCGGGGCTTTTTTTAATTAAAAATAAAACCAGTGTGGGGGCTCCAGCCCCCACACGCCCCCGGGACCGCCACCTCCCGGGGCACTAAACATTTTAATATGGGGGTCCGTTACGGACCTCCAGAGCCCCGGGACCACCACCTCCCCGGGGCTGTGTACTGAATGGGAGGGGGCCGTGCGGCCCCTCCTGGAGCCCTTGATGGCCCTGGGGACCACCACCCCCAGGGCCGGCTCCTGCAGTGTCCCGGGGTGCCTACCCCCGGGACACTGTAGTTTGCTATGGCAGGACGGAGCCTCGCGGCTCCCGTCCTGCCATAGCTAAACTGCTTTGGATAATGGAAGAGAGAGCAGGGAAACCTGCTCTCTCTTCCAATATCCAAAGCGATTGCTTTTCCACATGGGGAGCAGCATGTCAGCTGCTCCCCATGTGGAACAGCAATGCCGGCTCCCAAGGGACGTGGGGAGCCGGCGGGACTGTGGGGGGATTGGGGACCCCCCACAGTCCCCAACGGAGAGGGCCAGCCCCGGGGATGGGGTCCCCGGGGCAAGTAGTGGCTCGGGAGGGGGCCACGCGGCCCCCTCCCCAAAAAAGAGAAAAAAAAAAAAAAAATGGAAAGGCCGGCCCCGGGGGATGGGGTCCCCGGGGCCTTAAAATGGCCAGAGGAGGGGGGCCACGCTGCCCCCTCAAAATAATAAATATAGAGGCCATGCCCCGGGGGATGGGGTCCCCGGGGCCAATACAGGCCCAGGGAAGGGGGGCCACGCGGCCCCCTTCCCGTTTTTTTGAAAAATTAAAAAGGAGGGTAAGGCCCTGGGGGATGGGGTCCCCAGGGCCCAAAAGAGAAAAAGGAAGGGGGCTACACAGCCCCCTTCAGGGGACAAAAAAAAAAAAAAACGATCGGGCCCGCAGGCCCCGCCCCTTCCTTCACCACTCTGCAAACGCGCCCTGGCGCGTTTGCAGAGGGGAATAAATTCCCCTTGAATACTGGGGGTCCCTGGGGGCCAACTAGCCCACCAGGAACCTCCAGTATGCGCCAGGGGCTGCCTTGCAGAGACGTGTAGAGAGGCCACACCCCTTTACACCTCTCTGCAACGCAGCTCTGTGGCGCTTTTGGAGGTATATGGTGGGCTAGTTGGACTCCGGGGACCCTCAGGATTCAAGGGGACTTAATCCCCCAACTTAAAACGCGCCACGGGGCGCGTTTGCACAGTGGTGAAGGGAGGGCGGGGCTTCAGGTGACATGTGTGCAAACAGGCCCCGTGGCGCGTTTTAAGATGGGGAATTAAATCCCCTTCAATCCTGAGGGTCCCTGGGGGCCAACTAGCCCAACAGGTACATCCAGAAAGCGCCACAGAGCTGCGTTGCAGAGAGGTGTAAAAGGGGTGTGGCCTCTCTACACGTCTCTGCAACGCAGCCCCTGGCGCATATTGGAGGTTCCTGGTGGGCTAGTTGGCCCCTAGGGACCCTCAGGATTCAAGGGGACTTAATCCCCCAACTTAAAACGCGCCACGGGGCGTGTTTGCACAGATGTCACCTCAGGCCCCGCCCCTCCCTTCACCATTGTGCAAATATTCCTCTAAAATCAGCCGAAATACGAATTCCGATTTACTCACCTGTTATAAGGAGAGACCTCAGTGCTGTATCTTTCAGCCCAGTACTGGTCCTGAAAAGTAATTTTAACCGTACTTACCAGTAACTTGAATTTCCTTCCATAGGCTAACATTGACTGGTTTCAATTGGAAATTCTTCTAAGTGTGGAGTTTTGGAACTTTAAAATATTCCTGTAAAATCAGCCGAAATACGAATTCCGATTTACTCACCTGTTATCAGGAGAGACCTCAGTGCTGCATCTTTCAGCCCAGTACTGATCCTGAAAAGTAATTTTAACCGTACTTACCAGTAACTTGAATTTCCTTCATAGGCTAACATTGACTGGTTTCATTTGGAAATTCTTCTAAGTGTGGAGTTTTGGAACTTTAAAATATTCCTCTAAAATCAGCCGAAATCCGAATTCCGATTTACTCACCTGTTATCAGGAGAGACCTCAGTGCTGCATCTTTCAGCCCAGTACTGATCCTGAAAAGTAATTTTAACCGTACTTACCGGTAACTTGAATTTCCTTCATAGGCTAACATTGACTGGTTTCACTTGGAAATTCTTCTAAGTTTTGATTTTTGAAACAAACAAATATTCCTCTAAAATCAGCCGAAATCCGAATTCTGATTTACTCACCTGTTATCAGGAGAGACCTCAGTGCTGCATCTTTCAGCCCAGCACTGGTCCTGAAAAGTAATTTTAACCGTACTTACCAGTAACTTGAATTTCCTTCCATAGGCTAACATTGACTGGTTTCACTTGGAAATTCTTCTAAGTGTGGAGTTTTGGAACTTTAAAATATTCCTCTAAAATCAGCCGAAATACGAATTCCGATTTACTCACCTGTTATCAGGAGAGACCTCAGTGCTGCATGTTTCAGCCCAGTACTGATCCTCAAAAGTAATTTTAACCGTACTTACCGGTAACTTGAATTTCCTTCCATAGGATATCATTGCCTGCTTTTTGCTGAAAAAAATTCTAAGTGTTGATTTTTGGAACTTTAAAATATTCCTCTAAAATCAGCCGAAATCCGAATTCTGATTTACTCACCTGTTATCAGGAGAGACCTCAGTGCTGCATCTTTCTGCCCAGTACTGATCCTCAAAATTAATTTTAACCGTACTTACCGGTAACTTGAATTTCCTTCATAGGCTAACATTGACTGGTTTCACTTGGAAATTCTTCTAAGTGTGGAGTTTTGGAACTTTATAATATTCCTCTAAAATCAACCAAAGTACGAATTCCAATTTACTCACCTGTTATCAGGAGAGAACCCAGTGCTGCATCTTTTAGCCCAGCACTGACCCTGAAAAGTAATTTTAACCGTACTTACCAGTAACTTATATTTTCTTCCATAGGAATCCTTTGTCTGGTTTTCAGCAGAAAAGTTTCAAAGTGTCGATTTTCACAAACTACAAATATTCCTTAAAAATCGCCTGTATGACTTAAACGCATTCTTTCAACTGTTTACAGGAGATGCACCAGTGCTGGATCCAGGATCCAACACTGAGTAACAAAAGTAACGATAACAGTTTTTACCTCCTAAGTGAATTTCCTTCCATAGGATAACATTGGTCATTCTATGAGAAAAAGTTTCTAAGTGTCAACTTTTAAAGTACAATAATATTCCTTAAAAATCACGACTGTAACTAAAACGCTTTTACTCAACTGTTTACAGGAGATGTCCCAGGACTGAATCTAGGATCCAGTCCTGTGGTTAGAAAAGTAATCCATAAAGTAACTAATTGCATTTAACTAGAAATTCACATTGAGCTGAATGTTGCATTGTGTTTGAAAATGTGTTGCCCATTGCAACAACTGTAACTACTGTACTTAAAAGTCTATTGCCTATGTGCAAAGTATTTAAACTAAAGTAATTCATTCTGAGAAAGTATTTTTTGTAATGTATAATATAATTACAATGTAATTTAAAAAATAAAATATGTAAAAAAAAATGTTTTCTAAAAAATTTCGAAATCAGTATGAAAAAAATTTATATAACAATTAATACATTTAAAAATTGTCATTTACAAAACCTTTGAAATTCACTGAAAAAACCGTAGGTTTCAGACATGTTATAGTTACAAATTAGCATTTAAAAAACCTTTGAAATTCACTGAAAAAACCATAGGTTTTAGGGACGTTATAGTTACAAATTAGCATTTAAAAAACCTTTGAAATTCACTGAAAAAACCATAGGTTTTAGGGACAGTTATAGTTAGTTGGACATTGCACTCGTACAAAACCCGTGAAATTCCCCCGTTATAGTTAGTTCAGCTAACTATAACTCGCGCCCCGCAATGCACTGCTGATGACGTCACATATTACATCACTCATGACATGGTCAGTGACATCACTGATGACATCACTGATGACATCTCAAATGACATCACTGATGACATCATCCACGTGATAATCTGATGCAGCTCTTCACACCCTAATATAACCTTTGATACACCCAATCTAAATTACAGACTGCCATTCGCAAAACCATAGACACTCCAACACCAATAACTACATACCCACTCACTGATTCTTAGGTCTACACACACACATCCACTCACTCACCCGTACAGTCACTCATACTTATGGTCACTCAATACAGGACTATCATATGCACTCTTACTCCTATATAGACACTCAAACACCGCCACTCATCCATAGAGGTACTCACACACCTAGTCAGTCATGCAAATAATTAAACACACTGCCATTTACTCACCTATACAGTTATACACACACCAGCTCACTTAATCATACAAATACTAGCACATTGTTACGCTCTTATACAATCACTGATACAAGCACACACTCATCCATACAGCCACTATCACAATCACTCACTCTCGCTTATAGCTATTTATATACTCCAACACACATATATACTGCCTTTCACATATGTAGTTACTCACACATGTACCACTGGGACATACATTCACTCACTAACACACTCTTACACACACTTACCCACCCATACAGTCTATCACAGATGCACTCTTGAAACCATCCACCCAGTGAATCACCCACTCACACATCTATGCACAGTCGCACACACCCCATCCACACAAACACTCAGGCAACAAATCAATAACTCTTATAGACACTCATGTAGCTATTCACAAACCCAGGCACCCACTTACACAGCAACAGACAGATACAGACATTCACCCAGTTTAGTCACTAACCCATGCATTCAGTAAGATACGTTTAATCACTCACTTATAGAATTAGTCACGCACCTACTAAATCATCCATACAGACACTTATACACCCACTCATTCTTCAATACGCCTTTCCCTATATATATAAAAAATATTTAAACTTTACAGAAACACACAGTCACTGGATGATGTCATCAGTGATGTCATTTGAGATGTCATCAGTGATGTCATCAGTGATGTCACTGACCATGTCATGAGTGATGTAATATGTGACGTCATCAGCAGTGCATTGCGGGGGCGCAAGTTATAGTTAGCTGAACTAACTATAACGGGGGAATTTCACGGGTTTTGTACGAGTGCAATGTCCAACTAACTATAACTGTCCCTAAAACCTATGGTTTTTTCAGTGAATATATATATATATATATATTTTCACTGAAAAAACCATAGGTTTCAGGGACGTTATAGTTAGAAATTAGCATTTAAAAAAACCATAGAAATTCACTGAAAAAACCATAGGTTTCAGGGACGTTATAGTTAGTTGGACATTTTACTCGTACAAAACCAGAGAAATTCGGCCGTTATAGTTAGTTGAGCTAACTATAACTTGCGCCCCCGCAATGCACTGCTGATGACGTCACATATTACATCATTCATGACATGGTCAGTGACATCACTGAGGACATCAGCAGTGCTCGGGGGTTGAAGTCCACTTGTGTCCTGAGGTCCTCAGGACACAAGAGGACCTCATCGCCAGACCACCAGTGCGCCAAGAGGCGCGTTTGCAGAGTGGTGTAAAAAGGGGCGTGGCCTCGACCACCTCTGTGCAATCCAGCTATGTGGCGCTTAGTGGAGGTACCTGGTGGGCTAGTTGGCCCACAGGGACCCTCAGTAATCAAGAGGACTTAATTCCCCAACTTAGAACGCCCCAGGGGGTGCGTTTGCAGAGTGGTGCAGGGAAGGGGCGGGGCCTCCGGCGAGATGCCGGCTTTTCTATGTTTTAAATATTTGTAGAAGGGGGGCTGTGTGGCCCCCCTTCTTTTACTATTTTTTGGGCCCTGGGGACTCCATCCCCCAGGGCCTGAGCATTTAAAAAAAAAAAAAAAAAACAGGAAGGGGGCCGCGTGGTTTCCCTTTCCTGGGCCGTTATTGGCCACGGGGACCCCATCCCCCGGGGCCTGGCCAGCATTTTTTATACTATTTTTTGGGAGAGAGACCACGTGGCCCCCCTCCTGAGGTGTATAATGGCCCCGGGGACCCCATCCCCCGGGGCATTGCCTCGTTTTATTACAAAATAAAAAAAAATAGTACGGATGAGGAGCCGCGTGGACCCCTTCCCTTGGCCACTTCTGGCCCCGGGGGCCCCATCCCCGGGGGCCTGGACAGCCTGTGGTTTTTTTTAGGAGGGGGGCCATGCCATGGGTTTTTAATTTTTTTTTGGTAATTATTGGGGAGGGGTGCCGCGTGGCCCCCTCCCAGGCCACTTCTGGCCCCGGGAACCCCATCCCCGGGGCCTGGCCTTACCGTTGGGGACCATGGGGGGAGCCCCAATGCCCCCACAGTCCCGCCGGCTCCCGCCTCCTGCAGGAGCCGGCATTGCTTTTGCAGAAGGGGAGCTGCTAACATGCAGCTCCCCTTGTGCAAAAGCAATCTGCTTTGCTTCATTGAAGCGAGAGCAGGTTTTCCTGCCCTCACTTCAATGAAGCAAACCAGAGTTTGCTATGGCAGGGAGGGAGCCGTGCTCCCGCCCTGCCATAGCAAATGGCAATGTCCCGGGGTGGGCACCCCGGGACATTGCAGGAGCTGGCCCTGGGGGGTGGCGGTCCCCAGGGCCATCAAGGGCTCCAGGAGGGGGCCGTGCGGCTCCCCTCCCAGCATTTCAAAGCCCCGGGGAGGTGGTGGTCCCCGGGGCCGGGGGTCTGTTATGGACCCCCGCATTTAAATGAGTGTGTGCCCCAGGGAGGTGGTGGTCCCCGGGGCATGTGGGGGGGGCCGCGTGCCCGCCGCATACAATTAAATAAGCCCCGGGGAGCTGGCAGTCCCCGGGGCTGCGGGGGCCCCCATGGGCCCCCGCAAATTAATTACCCATTGCCCCCGGGACCTGGCCCACCCGGGGGCTTATATAAAATGAAGCGCGGGAACCCGCGCTTCATTTAAAAATGTTTTTTTTTTAAATCGGCAGAATTCGCGCTGGGTGCGCGAATCCTGCCAATTTTTTATTTTAAAAAATGCTTTTTTTTGGCCCTGGGGGTCCCTGTGGGACACCCTGAGCAGGCCTAGGGGGTCAGGGTGTTTCTACCCTGCCCCCTTTTCTTGTTTTTCACCTTTTTTTTTACTCTTTTCTTGTGACTCGGTAACACATTCTGGTTTAGTGTGTTGGCAGCCAATCAGAGTGAAGCTTGTGCCCGGGAGGAGTCGCGACTCCTCCTCGGTGCTCAGATATCGATATTTTTCTTTTTTTAATTTCTCAGGAACTACTGAACGGATTTACACCATTTAAAAAAAAGGTCTCTTTCTGAACCAAGACCTACCTTTTTGCCAAATTTGGTGTAATTCCGTTCAGCAGTTCGGGCTGTAACCTGTTTCAAAATTCCTATGGAAATTAACATGGAGAAAACGAGTTTTGGGGCCCCCTTTTTTCTCGGCCCTCGCTTGACGAATCACCCCAAAACTTTCAAGACAGGAGGTGACCGGAGCGCCCCTTTAGTTTTGAAAATTTTGTGAAGATTCGTCAAACGGTGCCAAAGATATTGGCAAAAGAAAAAACGCTTTTTGAATAGAAACAAGGTCCCAACTATAACTACCTACTGGCGACTGCCAGTAGGATATATATATATATATATATATATATATATATATATATATATATATATATATATATATATATATATATATATATATATATAAAACCTTTATACTTACCTGGGTAATACTTACATTTTCATTGTAATGGCATGCGTGGTAAAGGTATAGGCATGGTAACGGTAAGTGTGCTGTAAAGTCATGCGTGGTAAAGGCATTTGTGTTGTAATGGTCACGTTGCAAAGGCATGCTTGGTAATGGCATGTGTGGTTCCGAACAACAACCCACCGGCAGACATGTTTTCTTGACCATACTAATTCTGCCTAGATAAAGTCCCTTTGTACATTATATTATGCCTCTCTTTCACATCTTGGTCCCATAATGAGCAAATATTGATTAGCTTGCTTAACTGAAAAAGTTTACATTCTTATCACATTTGAAGGTCGTTTTCCTTTCTTGTGATTTCAGACTGCAATACGTGTGCTCCCTTTGTTTTATGATGTCTTCTTTTTCCTTAGGGAGCACACTTAATTTATGATTTCAGGTGGACCCTTTGTCTGACGAAACATGTGATTCAAAATGATTTATTTTTCTTTTGTTGGTAAACACTTTCAGAGCTCATTTGGAGTGCGCACAGATTTTCATTGTAAGAAATTGGGTTATTAGTTGTGCAGGACGTGAGGTCTGCACAAGCAATAGGTCCACAATTTCCCCTAAACAGGTTTCAAAACACCCCCATTGTAGCACTTGAATTTCTCAGGGTAGCAAAGCAGAGCAGTCCGAGGCCTACCCAGGTAAGGGAGTGTGGGCTAGTAATCATCATTCACTGGCACGCAATAATAACACTCCATAAATGATTGTCCAGTCAGTGCTTTTTCGTTAAAAAAAGAAAAGTTCATTTTTACACACACATTTCAAAATGCTACACATTAATTTACAAATGTATACATAAGGATCTTGGGATCCTTTAGATGACATTCTGCCATCACATTTGACCCCTAAATTGTGATGACTCTAAAAGTTACAGTACCTCCCAACTATGTCAGATAGGTACCACGATATGGGTGTATCACTTTCAACAAAACAAGCTTTTTGGCTATATCAAGTATCAGCCGAACAACATATGCTGGCAAGTCCATTTACTTTGTGAAAAAAGCTTGGGAATGCTTATAAAATGTTTAAAATTCTGGAGGGTGGGGGGGGGGATAATTTCCTTGACCCCACAAACACAGGGTCACTTTTCAATTCCCTTGGGCAGGCTGCTGCACCTCTTGCAGCACCCCCACAACACTTCTCAAACTTGTTGGTGGTTCCCCTGCCCTCCTTGGGCCCCCACAAGATGAGAAAACACTTTTTTAAAAAGCCCCACAGGGCATTATGGGGTGCTCCCTCCCAGAAGTGTAAATAGGTAATGAGTGACTCTGGCTGCAATTCCTTTTTGTATTGCATGGGGCTTTTGTCCTGTGTCGGGTGCCAGGTCCCACCCGAGCAAACAGACTTGCCTTATCATCGGAGTCAGCAAAGGGAGTCCAACCCCAAATGCCTTTGCTGGCTCCCCACACGGGTGGTATCCATTACTACTGGCGCTGTAGCTTGCTTCTCCCCTGCCCGCTCCATGCGAGCAGGGTGTTCTCAGCATGGAGGCGGCCCGCTCCCCCTAGACATAGGTATGGGTAGCTGGGGCGAACCCACTACTTAGGGAGTATGACGGTGCTCCCCCTTGCTGGTTTGTCATCAGCGGTCTGGAGATGGGGTCTCAGGAACCTTTCTACCATCTTGGGTGGGCATGATGATGCTCCCCAGTTTTCCTTGTGTTTGGGGGCCCCATAGATGAGGTACTAGGCCCCTTTTGTTTTCTTGGTGGGCGGGGGGTGTGATGGTGCTCCCACTTTTCTTCTCATGGCAAGGGCCCAGAGATGGGGTCCCGGGCCCCTCATGCAGGAACTGGCCCATGGCTGGGGATCCCTGGGTCTCAATAGCTCCAGGGAGGGGGCCCCATGCACGCCCTCTCCTGAGCTCATTAAAAATTAATGAGCTTGCACCAACGGACCATGGCCCACCCTAGGGATGCTCGTCCTGTAATGGTCAATGGTCACCAGCCTATAAAAGGTCATAACTCAGGCGATTGTACGATCTTGGACTCATTTTTCTCCTGGTTAGCTTGTTTTACTGACTCCCTTCGCCAGCTTTCTTCCTTTGTCTCTGGTGCTCCTCTCCTCCTGCTGGGGCACAGAAGTCCAGATCTTTCCCCAATTGGTCCTAAAGGGGTGTAAGGGAACCAGCTTTCCTGGCCTTGGAGAGACTCACTGGCCCTGGGGTCAATTGAAGGCGGAGTCCTTAGTCTATTAGGGCATCAGGGGACTTGATCTTCCAGTTGACCATGGCTGCGGCCCCCATTGCAGTCCCATGTGAGAAATATGGGTTTTGAGTCAGGCTTAACTTAGAGGCAGTCTGTAAAGAATTTATGCAGGACTCAAACACAACACAAGAAAAATTGCACATCAATTTAGAAACACAGAGTAACATTTAATAAATAAAATCAGACTAAAACAACAAAAATCCAATTAGTAGAACCGGAGATAAGCAATGTCAAACATTTAGGTAAGTATAGCTCTTAAAACCACAAAGCACTACTCGGGGTTACATGATCATGCTAGACCAGGGGGAAAGTCACAAGTTAAAGACAGCCACACAGGATAGAGGGATTAGGTGTGCCTGGATGGACCATCAACTGGCAAGATGGGGCAGAGCTGGGTACAGTCCCACTTGCAACTGAATAGGCTATTCTCTTTGTGTCACTGTCTGGGAAGAATACACAAAGACCAACTGCTAACTACATCTAGTCATGTGACCCAGGATACAGGCTACAGGCAACAAATAGTAAGAATTCTGACTTAAAATCCAACTTTACCAACAAAGAGGGTGTTTAAAATTACAAGTAATTTGAGTGTAAATATGAAATTTCTACCTGTTCCCAAACAAAAGTTACCACTTTTTAAATTTAGTAAAGTAACCCATAGTTATCCAATGGGAGAGGTAGGCCTTGAAGAAGTGAAACACTAATTTAAGAGTTTTTTACTTCCAGGACATGTAAAACTCCGTACTTGTGCAACTTTTTAAATACAATGCACCATGCCCTATGGGCTGGTTAGGGCCTACCCTAAGGGTGAAATATGTATTAAAATGGAAAGTAATACATATTTTACAAGCAGCACTTTTAAAAGGTCACCTTTAACCTGCCTAAAAGCTTCTCGAGGCCCATTTGCATGAGCTACCAACTGTCACCCAGGAGCTGCTCTGTGATGAGATGTGAACTTGGTCCTAGAGCTGTAACAAATGCTTTCAGAGTGGGGAGGAATTCTGTTCCTCTGACAGGATGACCTTCTGGGTAATGCACAGAAACTTGATTAACTTCAAAGAGGCCTAACCTGTCACAGGCAGATGCAGCTAACACTTGGGCCTGACCCGTTCCTTTATCCCCTAGCCAGTCAAGCACCAGGCACAATAGGAGGGGAGCAGCTCCCAGAACCATTTTGGAGTGACCAAAGATGAGGGTTTGTTCATTTCCCTGGCCACACCCCTAGGGTGTCAGGGGAGATTTGCACAAGGAAAGAAAGGTTCTGTTATCTTGGTTTTAGGTAGCAAGTGTCACTGTGAGATTGTTTGCAGTAGGGCACACACTGCTGCAAAAGTGGGCAAGGTTACCCCTGGGAACCTTTTCCCTACTGGTGAGGAAGGGGAGAGGTGTCACACCCCCACATGCTTGTGCTAGGCTTAAATGTGGTACCCTCATTGGAACACTGCTGTACCTGTGGAAGACAGAAGAACTGCACCTGTAAGGAGAACCCCAAGGTTTGAACCTGCTCCCACTTGTATCCAGAACAAAGAAGTGGACTCCAAGGATGAGTTTGCTGACCTCCTGTTAAGCTAAAGGGACACAAAAGCTACAAGAAACCCACTTTTCTGAAAGCTTAAACAAAAACAAGAGCAACCCTTATGTCCATGTGAACATGGGTGTCAAGTTATCCTTGAAACAAGTGTTCACATGGAACTCATTTCTAAAGGCAACTATTACTTGCCTTTAGAAATGAGGCATGTGAACACTTGTTCCAAGGATCATTTTCTGAAAGAGCCCATCGACCAGTTTCAACTTGACCCACCCTGGACTCTGCTTCTGGTGGCTTCTGTTGGAGTGAGTCCTGACCCCCAAGTTCTGTGACTGAGATCCTGGAACCCTTGACTGGTGTCAGAGTGTACTCCTATTGCCTAAATCTGCCTAAATCTAAAAGAAATCGCCCAACGATGCATCTCTGGTGGGCTTGACTTCCCCACAGCTCCCGCTACATTCTTTTCCACACCAGTAAATCAGATTCAGCAGGCCCAATGTCGAATGGCATCCAATGACATTGAACCCTCTTCCACTACAGCCTGCAGCCTTGCACCACTGTGGAAATCCGACTTCTAGAAAAGAGTCTAAGTCCAAAGGTAGAAAGCTTCACCGGGCCCGATGCTGAGCAGCATCCAAACGATGTCGACAATTCCCTGGGCGTGACCTCCAAACTTTTCCCACTCTGAGCTTTTCCCACACTCGTCAACAGCTTCACCGAGACCTCGTCCTTCGTCAATCCATTGTCGATGAGCCCATCTTGGGATCCAGCCTGCGTCCTTGCCCAGCTGAAGACTCCACCTTTATAAAAATGTTGTAACTGTGAAGGTAGCTCTATGACAAGGACCAATCCGATCTGGGTATCTAACCCACACTCCATTGGGGTGGGCCTTAAAACTTACAATGGTCCTGCAGCCCAACCAGTTGCCCGCTGTTGGCGCTTTGCGCTTTTAGGTGCTATTTTTATTTAAAACTTTAAAAATTAATATCTCCATTCCCCTCATTGGATTTTGTCATTTTGGTGTCATTTTGTTCATTAAAATATTCTCTATTTTCATGAATTGGAGTGGGATTTTAATGTGTTGTGTTTTTGACTTTTTAACTGTTTTGGTACTTATAAATTATTTGCACATTTTCGGAAGTTAAGCCTTTCTGCTCTGTGCCAAGGTTACCAGGGGTTGAGCTCAGGTTTAAATTACTGAAACGTTTAATTGACCTAACAAGAATAGTGCCATACACCCCAACCAATAATCCACCTTCTCACACTCACCGTAGCCAGCACCAACTTTCTTTGCATGATGGGCCCTAAATCTCTGCTTTGCCCTCCATGTCCAGGAATTGGGCTGTCCTGTATGTTCTAAGACGCAGTCATGCGGGAATATGTGCACACACCATGCTCCTGCAGCCCAGACTCAGGCAGCTCTTGAGTGTGCAGCTGGCCAAGGTTTATCAAACTCAAAGTTGCCCTACCTACTTAGTAGTAATCTATCTTCATTACACTTATTCCTACTAGTCTTCATCCCACTTCTTATCTATAAGGTGAGGTCCATCTAGCTTTAAGGGCAAACACCTAAAGACCACAATTCTGGGCCTTCTTTTGTAACTCCTTCCACAGAAGGAAGTTATAAGAGAATAAAAGGATTACACCTCCTCGAATGGCCCTAAAAACATGCCCCTTGCTCCTACTAAGGGAGAGAGGGCTTGATGAGGAAGAGGAAGTCAGGTTGCAGATCAGCAAACTTCAGAATAGAAGAACTTCTAACTTCAGCCCATAGAGGAGCCATTCCTGTGGTAGAATGGCCCAGAATGGATACACACAAGGGAATGTCAGATGAGATATGAGCCAAGGAAATAGCAGATTGAAACCATTTGAAGAGGGTAGTAACAAAAGGCAAAAGTGAGTAAAAGAGAGTAAGACACATGGAAAGAAGTGCAGTCTAGAAAAATATGTACTGTCTTTTTTCTACATTCAGAAAAAGGAGAGCCACTTCTTCAGCCGAAGGAGAAGAATATTAGTAAAACAAAATCGTACAAATGAATTTTTGATAGAACATTAGGGAAAAACAAAGAAAAGGGCGAAGAATCTGTTGCTTAGGAGGAAATCAAAGAAAAGGCAACTAATAATAAAACTTCAGGAAATAGGATCTTTAAGGAGAGCTCTTCAAGAGGTTCAAAAGAGGAAGCTAGGGTGCCTGTAAGATAAAAAAAATAGATCCCATGCAGGGATTAGTTAGCTCAATATTTCTGACCGAGTGGAAAGACAAATAATATAACTGACCTACTGTCTTCCTCAGAGGGTGACAAATGTTAACCCCTTCCGTGCGCAGGACTGCCGGGAGCCGTCCTGCACCACAGTGCTCGTGTGCGCAGGACGGCTCCCGGCCGTTCTCGCACATGGCACTTAAAATCCCTCTGGTGCAGGCGCCAGAGGGATTCACCTTACTCCCCAACAGCCTCCGGAGCTGGGGAAGAGCTTCCCCAGCTCCTGAGGCTGTTTGTGTGGTTTCCCTGAAATGACGATCAGTGCGCACGTCGTGCTGACATCATTTCAGTGAAACCAAAACTGAAATGAGTCGATACCAGTTGCACTTTTTTACGTGCTCAGGGGGCTATCTCAGCCCCCTGAGCACATAGAAAGTCAGGAGAGGTATCAGCACGGGGACACACCAGCGGTGTAACCATGCGCTCTACAGATGGAAATGAAATTAAATGAAATCGTTGGAAAGGGGGGAATCTACCCTTTCCAATGGTACCTCTCCCTAGTGTATCCCTGCTTGGGGATTGCCCCAGGAGGGCGATCCCCAAGCAGTGATCCACCCACCAGGCACCAGGGAAGGGGGAGTGGTCCCTTGGGCAAGGGCCTTTTCTCCCCCCCCCAAAATTAATTGGGGAAAATCAGTCTTTCTGCCCCCCTGGGGGGCAGAAAGCCCACTAGATGCCAGAGATTTTTTTCCATTGAATTTAGGGGTGGGGGCATTGGCATGCCCCTCCTGAAAAATTCCAGTCTTACTGCCCGCGGGAGGCAGATGGGGGCAGTAGCCCCCGATCTGCCCCCCTGGGAGGCATTAAGCCCACTAGATGCCAGGGATTTTTTTCCATTGAATTTAGGGGTGGGGGCATTGGCATGCCCCTCCTGAAAAATTCCAGTCTTACTGCCCCCCCTGCGAGGCAGATGGGGGCAGTAGCCCACAATCGCCCCCCCGGGGGGCAGAAAGCCCACTAGATGCCAGGGATTTTATTTTTTATTGTTTTTACGGTTGGGGGCTGCCCAAAATGGGCATGCCAATGCCCCCACCCCCAAAAAACAATTCACTGTTTTTCTGCCCCCCATAGGCAGATGGGGGCAAAAGCCCTTGATCTGCCCTCCCGGGGGAAGAAAGACCACTAGGCACCAAGGATTGGTTTTTTTTATATGTAGGGGTGGGGACTGCCCAAAATGAGCATGCCCCAACCCCCCCCCCCAAAAAAAAATCCACAGCCTTTTTGCCTCCTCTGAGAGGCAGATGAGGGGAATAGCCCCAGATCTGCCCCCCGGGGGGGGGGCAGAAAGCACACTAGGCACCAGAGATTTTTTTTATGTATATAGGGGTGGGGGCTGCCCAAAATGGGCATGCCAATGCCCCCACCCCGCACCCACCCCCGAAAAAATCCTGCAGTATTCCTGCCCCCCCAGGAGGCAGATGGGGGCAGAAAGCCCACTAGGCACCAGGGATTGTTTTTTTATACATAGAGGTGGGGGCTGCCCAAACTGGGCATGCCAATACCTAAACCCCCCCCCCCAAAATGCTACAGCCTTTCTGCCTCCCCTGGGAGGCAGATGGGGCAGCAGTCCCTAATCTGCCCCCGGGGGGGCAGAAAGCCCACTAGGCACCAGGGATTTTTTGTTTTTATACGTCGGGATGGGGGCTGCTGAGAACGGGCATGCTAATCCCCCCACCACCATAAAAGGCTTTCTGCCCCCCCAGAAGGCAGATTGGGGCAATAGCCCCTTATCTGCCCCGCACTGGGGACCAGAAAGCCCACTAGGCACCAGGGATATGTTCATGGGAATGCCAGTGAGAAGCCCATTTGGCAAGGGTCGCTCCCTTTTTTCTAGGCACACATGTTGGCTGTTTCAGTGATATTTTTATTCTCATCTGCACCCAAGCGGGGGCAGAAAACTAATAGAAACCAGGGAGAGTTTGTGTGTGTGTAAACTGGAGTTTGGCTGATGGTCTGCGTGTACTGACCTTTGGCTGGCATTTTGCTGGCGGTGTGTGTGGACCTGCACTTGGCTAATGGTGTGGGTGGACTCACGCTTGATGACGGTGTGTGTAGATTGGCACTTGCCTGGTGGTGTGGGTGGAGTGGCGCTTGGCTGGTGGTGTACTTGGATGGCGCTTGGCTGGCGGTGTGCATGGATGGCGCTTGGCTGGTGGTGTGTGTGGATGACGCTTGGCTGGCAGTGTGCGTGGATAGCGCTTGGCTGGTGATGTGCGTGGATGGTGGTGTGCGTGTACTGACTCTTGTCTGTCGGTGTGGCTTGCATGGATCCCCCCGCGTTTTCTTACCCAGAATCCCCCGCAAACCTCAAATTTACTTACAAAGTCACATTTTCCTAACATGTCTGTGTGAGTAAGTTGTAGGATCACCGTGCAGGCACAAATTTCCTACTATGCAGCATTCCCCTTGGGTGGGTGCCCAAAGTAGCGTCAGCCTAAAAACGTATAAACAAACTGCCCTTTTGGACCCGCTTTGGGCCCCCCTCAATCTCTACACATTTTTGGCCCTTCCATGTCATAGGCACTTGGCCCATCCACACAAGTAAGGTATCATATTTATCGAGAGACTGAGGGGAGCGCTGAGTGGTAGGAAATTTGTGCCGTGCGGTGATCCCACAACTTTTCCACACAGATATTATAGGAAAATGTGACTTTTTAGCTAAATTTGACGTTTGGAGCGGATTCTTGGAAGGAAAATGTTGGGGGATCAGCGCAAGCCACACCTCCCTGGACTCCCACGGGTGTCTAGTTTTAAAAAATGTCTGGGTTTTTTAGGTTCCCCTCGTTGTCTGCAAACCGGGGACCAAAAACATAGGTGCCCACCTATCTATCACAAAACTACCTGGTTTTTCAAGGGGGTCACCTACGTTTTTGGTCCCGGGCTCAGCGGCCATCTAGGGAAACCTTCCAAACTCACACATTTCTGAAAACTAGACACCCTGGGAAGTCCAGGGAGGTATGGGTTGCATGGATCCCCCAAAGTTTTCTTACCCAAAATCTACTGCAAACCTGAAATTTAGCTGAAAAAATCAAAATTTTCTTGAATTTCTGTGTGGGGAAGTTGTGGGATCACTGGGCTGAAACAACTTTCCTACCACCCAGCGTTCCCCCAGGACTCCCGATAAAAATGGTACCTCACTCGTGTGGATGGGCAAAGTGCCAGCACAAATGTCCTACCACACAGTGTTCCCCTCAGTCTGCCGAGCAAAATGATACCTCACTTGTGTGGTTGGGCCAAGGGCCTGTGACTGGGAAGGGCCAAAAACATAGGGATTAAGGGTATAGCACAGCGAATTCTAAGCGCTACATTTTTATAAAAAATAGTTTTTTAGCCAATTCTGCATTGGACAGCTTCACAAGTGAGGTATCATTTTACTCGGGAACCAAGGGGAACGCTGGGTGGTAGGACATTTGTGCCGGCACGGTCATCCCACACAAAAATGTGTAGGAAAAGTGTTTTTTTAGCTAAATTTGAGGTTTGCAGGGGATTCTGGGTAGGAAAACGTTGGGGGATCCACGCAAGCCATACCTCCCTGAACTCCCAAGGGTGTCTAGTTTTCAGAAACATCTGGATTTGGTAGGTTTTCCTTGATGGCCACCGAGCCCGGGGCCAAAACACAGGTGCCCCCCTTGCAAAACCAGGTCGTTTTGTGCTAGATAATTTTGATGTCTCCACAATACGTTTTAGGCCCTTGCCTGTCGCGGGTACTTGGCTCACCCACACAACTGAGGAACCATTTTTATCAGGAGACCTGGGGGAATGCAGGGTGGTATGAAATTTGTGTCATCCCGGTGATCCCACAACTTTCCCATACAGAAATTTGAGAAAAATTTGCTTTTTTTCTGCTAAATGTGAGGTTTGCAGGGGATTCTGGGTAGGAACACGTTGGGGATCCAAGCAAGCCATACCTCCATGGACTACCCCATGTGTTAGTTTTCAGAAATGTGTGGGTTTGGTAGGTTTCCCTAGATGGCCGCCGAGTCCAGGGCCAAAAACCCAGATGCCACCCCTTGCAAAACCAGTCATTTTGTTATAGGTAATTTTGATGTCTCCACAATATGGTTTGGGCCCTTCCCTGTCGCGGGCACTTGGCCCACCCACACAAGTGAGGTACCTATTTTATTGGGAGACTTTGGGCAATGTGGGCTGGGTGGAAGTTTGTGGACCCACGCAGATTCCAGAACTTTCCATCACAGGAATGTGGGGAAATATGTTTGTTTTACAAAGTTTGAGGTTTGCAAGGGTTGCCGGGTAACAGAACCTGGTGAGAGCCACACAAGTCACCCCATCCTGGATTTCCCTGGATGTGTAGGTTTCAAAAATGTATAGGTTTGCTAGGTTTCCCTTGGTGCCAGCAGAGCTAGGGTTCAAAAAAGGGTCAGTTGTCACTGTAAAAATGTGGTGTCCAAGTTGAGTTTTGGCTCATTTCCTACCATGGGCACTAGGCCTACCCACACAAGTGAGGCACCATTTTTATCAGAAGATTTTGGGGAATGCGGGATGGGTGGAATTTTGTGGATCCACGCAGATTCCAGAACTTTCCATCACAGAAATGTGAGGAAAATGTGTTCTTTTGACAAAGTTTGAGGTTTGCAAGGGATTATGGGCAACAGAACCTGGTGAGAGCCACACAAGTCACCCACCTCCTGGTTTCCCCTAGGTGTCTAGTTTTAAAAAATGTATAGGTTTGCTAGGTTTCCTTAGGTGCCGGCAGAGCTAGCGTTCAAATCCACAGCTAGGCACTTCGAAAAAAAGGCTCAGTTTTCACTGTAAAAATGTGGTGTGTCCTTGTTGCGTTTTGGGCCGTTTCCTGTCGCGGATACTAGGCCTACCCACAAAAGTGAGGTTCCATTTTTATCAAGAGACTTTGGGGAATTCGGGGTGGGTGGAAGTTTGTGGATCCACGCAGATTCCAGAAATTTCCATCATAGAAATGTGAGGAAAATATGTTTTTTTGACAAAGTTTGAGGTTTGCAAGGGATTCTGGGTAACAGAACCTGGTGAGAGCCACACAAGTCACCCCCCCGGTTTCCCCTGGGTGTCTAGTTTTCAAAAATGTATAGGTTTAATAGGTTCCCCTAGGTGCCGGCAGAGCTAGGGTTCAAAATCCACAGCTAGGCACTTTGAAAAAAAAGGGTCAGTTTTCACTGTAAAAATGTGGTGTGTCTAAGCTGCGTTTTGGCCTGTTTCCTGTCGCGGGCACTAGGCCTACCCACACAAGTGAGGTATCATTTTTATCAGAAGACTTTGGGGAATGCAGGGTCGGTGGAATTTTGTGGATCCTCGCAGAGTCCAGAACTTTCCATCACGGAAATGTGAGGAAAATGTGTATTTTTTTACAAAGTTTGAGGTTTGCAAGGGATTCTGGGTAACTAAACCTGGTGAAAGCCACACAAGTCACC